>JAQZBX010016361.1:0-36553 GCA_029593785.1 Cabassous unicinctus | reverse complement strand
GATGTTATTGATTTGAGATACTTAGATGTTGACAGGAGTCAGATGGTTAAGTAGCAAATGAAAAACTGTGGTATGGATAAAAGATTGTTTGCAAAAGGCTAGTGAAAGAAAGTAGCAGAAAAACAAGACATTTAGTTAATTGGTCAGAGTTTCAGAATAAATATTTTGAACAGGGAAATCTTAGCTTTTTTTAAGTTCAAGATCATACGTAAAAGGATGAAAAATAAAATGCCATTTAATGGTAAACATTGGCATCCTTACAAGAGGAGACTGAATGAGGACTAGATTGTTGAACTGGTCTTAGAAATGCATGCTTTCATTCATTTAAATCTGCAAATAAGAGAGAGACTTGAGTGAAAATATGGAGAAATTATTTTTTGAAATACTTAAATTATTAGGACAAGATTTCTTAGTAATTTTGAATGGATATAAACCTATGTTGATATTTGGAAGAGTCTGTGGAATGTAGCTATTTTAATGAATTAGATGGATTAAAAATTGTTGATAGTAAATTATTCTGATTTGAAACCATCACATATTATAGGGAAAGGTTAGAAAATATGGAAATATGAAGTCATATGGAAATTGGTTTGAACAGTACTTATGTAGCACTTATTATTCAGTATGTAGGGACTCAGTGGAGTGGTTTCCTCTCTGGAAAACCATGATTTTAAAAAATCCAAAATCATTCTCTCATGTCTCATGCAGTATTTGACAGACTGTGATGGAATTGTACATATAAATTGTCAGTTTCCAAAAAGGCATGGATTGGTGTTATGGAAAGAGTGAGATTCATTAGACTAAGGAGTTCTGTTGAAGGAAATAAGCCATGACTCAAGGGATTGCCACACAGAAAAATCTAACTTTTGTTACCTGTCTTTCCCCTTATACTTCCCTGGATTAATAACTTTTCTTGACTTTTAACTTTCCCAGTATTTCATTTTAAAATTGTGTAATTACTACCATATTTGCAGATTTGTAATGAGAATTATAGTATATAATAAGTGAACAATAGCAAATAATATAAATTACATAGGGAATACTAAATAAAAGATAGTGTACATATTCATTTGATGGATTATGCATTATAGGCTAAGAAAGGAACAGAAACACAGGCCACTGGGGTCTAATAAATATTGAGAGAGAGAGAGACAGTGAGAGAGAGAGAGAGAGAGAGAAATAGGAGAGAAGATAGAGAATGATTGATTGAAGAATCCAATGTCAAAATAAAGATTATATGCCAATAGTTGCAGGGCAGAGACGTATAGCCAATAAGAATGTGGTCATCACAGACATCAGTTATTAAGGAAAAATTCCTTCATAAGGAATATAGTATAAAAATTATAGTGGCAGAAGTGGATATAAAAAATAATTTTCTACCTAGTGGGCCAGTAATGGATTAAAAATACATGTAAATTTTGGAGGGGCTGTGATGCAACAGTAGTCTCCTATATTTATCCAGACTTTATTTGGTCATCAATGACCTTCAGTTTCAACACATGGAATATTTCTAATGAGTTAGTACATAAAACCATTACTTATATTAACTTAATTTATCTTCCAGTTTAATATTGACCCACAACAAACCCATTGTACTGCTAGAAAGTGATGAAAAGTGATGAAACATGGTTACAGCCTCTAAAATAGTCCTTTTTTTCAGCTTTTTATTTAGTAACATATATATGACTCAAAATTTCCCATATTATCCACTGTCAAGTGTCCATTCCACGGTTATTAGTTACACTGAAAATATTGTGCTACGATCACCAATATCCATTATCCAAATATTTTCATCACCTGGAAAAGAAACTCTGCACTCATTAAGCAATAAATCTTCCTGCCTTTTCATCCCCTAGTCCCAGTTAAACTGGAAATTCCTATCTATCTGCATGAAATTTGCTTTAGTGCTACCCTTATCCTGGAAATAAGATGTAGAAGTAACAAGGAAAAAGGAGCTTAAGGTAACACTCTGACACTTTTTATTAATGAATATGAAGTACAAAGACTAAAATAGGAGAAATATAGGTTGATAAATATACTTGAAATAATTTTCCCTCATATTGATTATGTTTTTTATGTATTATCCACCTTTTTCTCTCCATTTCCTAAGCACATTCCTCAAAGATGCCGAACTCCACCATGGTGACTGAATACCTGCTTACAAGTTTTTCTGACGTGTGGCGGTACAGAGTCATGCACGCCATGCTATTCCTACTGATGTACTTGGCAACCCTTATGGGGAACGTTCTCATTGTCATAGTAACCACCCTAGATAAGACACTTCACACCCCCATGTTCTTTTTCCTTAGTAATCTGTCTGTTTTGGACATGTGCTACATTTCTGTTATAATACCCAAGGCCTGTGTCATCTTCCTGCTTGATAAGAGGGTGAACTCCATGGTTGGATGTGCAGCTCAAACCTTCTTTGTGTTTATGTTTGCTTGTGCAGAGCTGCTCTTCCTCAGCATCATGGCCTGTGGCCACTATGTGGCCATCACCCAGCCCCTCCATATCTTATGATCATGAGCCCTTGTATCTGTCTCCAAATGGCACTTTCTTCTGTACTCAGTAGTGTGGTCTATGCCGGATTTCACACTGCAAACACATCCCGGCATTCCTTCTGTCAGTCCAACCTGATCCATCAGTTATTCTGTGATATCCTTTCTCTACTGAAGCTCTCCTGCTCTGAAACTTTAAGTAATGAAATTTTAATTTTTATCTCTGGAGTGGTGGTTGTTGTGGCTGCTTTGCCTTCATCACTTTGTCTTATATTCACATATTTCAAACTGTTATCAAGTTTCCAAACAGAGGAGAATGAGGAAAGGACTTTTCCACCTGTATCCCTCACATCATTGTGGTGGCTGTCTCTGTAAGCTCAATCATTGCTGTATATATGAAGCCAACCTCCCATTCACCCACAGTTCAGGACATGGTCACCTCTGTGTTCTATTCTATAGTCTCTCCTTTGTTGAATCCCATTATCTATAGTCTTAGAAATAAGCAAATAAAAGAGGCTGTAAAGAGAATTATGGGAAAAAAGCTTTATTCAAGAAAGTGATGGGAAATTTATTTTAATATTAAATAATTATTCCCACATTGATGAAGTGAGTTTTAAATTGTTTAAAAATTAACTTTATTGCCTATTTCCAACTTTGGGGATCTATAGCCATTTGGGAATTTGATGTAATTATGAATTCCAAAAATATACTTGGATCATGCTTGTAAACTGATCTGTTAATCTGGGCATGATTAAGTTATGATTAGGGCATTGACTGGGCCATGTCAGTAGGGCATTGAGCCCCACCCCTTGGTGGGTGGGGGAATCGAATATAAAAGGCCAGGCAAAGGACAGAGGAAGCAGTTTTGATGTTGGAAAAAGGCCCCAGGAGAAGAGAAGTGAGACGTTCACCTGATCATCTAGAGCTGACCTTGTGGAGGAAACAGGAGCTAAGCCCAGAGAGAAATGCAGCCCCGGGAAGAGAGGAACCCAAGAAGCCTGAACGTTGGTAAACGGCGGCAGCTGTCTTGCTCTAACAGGTGGCAATGGACTGTGGTGAGAGAAGAAACTTAATGCTTTATGGCCTATTATCTGTGGACTTCTACCCCAAATAAATACCCTTTATAAAGACCAACCCATTTTTGGTATTTCACATTAGCACTCCTTTGGCTGACTAATACAGGATCCAAATATAAGTTCTAAGTTATAGTCATTTTATTATACTACAGCATAGAAACAACACAAGCATATTTCATTTGGGGGTTTCCCCTCCAAAAAATGTATATAGGATGATTCCTGAATGATGATTGCTAAAGGCTATTTGCTAATACCTAAGTGATAAATAAGTTAGTTTAATTTCTTTGTATGCCTTGTGAATTTTTGTTGCTGCCTGGATATTTGATATTTTTGATATGCTAACTCTGGACTTCAGATTTTCCCCTTTGTATAAGGTTTTTTGGAAAATTATTCTGTGTTGAGGCTTTTATCAACAATTAACCGAGTTATATGACTTTACCTGGGCATATGTAGTACCATTCAATAATTCTCCAGTGTGTTTGACTGTTTCCCATAGATAAAAGGAGTTCCTTTCTCCAGCTTCTTTTCCATGGGCTCTGAGGTATACTTTTTAAAAAATTACAGTTGTGTTTTTTTTTCTGTTTTTGTTTGTTTGTTTTTGTCCTCCCTGGGAGCTGCATTAAGCTCAGCTCCACTTCCTGCCCCCTGGTTTGCATTTTCAGCACTATAATTTCTCTGCAGCTTAGGTTGCCTTAATTGATTGCTTTTATGGCCCCCCCCAAAGCTTTCAAATTCAAAGACTCAGGCCTATGGCCTTAATCAGTTTTCCATGGAGCCTGTTGAGTTTGGTTAACAAAGTTACCCAATATTTTCATTTATGTGAACCACTATTCACGTCTGAGAGACCCTAACTGGACCACTCAGTTGCCCCTATGAATTGATCTAACTTTATGGACCCATATTAGATGTGCAGGTTCCCAAGCTGCCACCATGGTTCTATCAGGTCTCAGAGACCTGCCTTTGAATGCACTTGTGCCAGCAATCAACTGCATTGGAACACACAAACTTCCAATCAAGTTGGAGGTTACTAAAGAATTTTAGTTAGTAGAGTTGGGTGAATTTATCTATAGAGTCTCTGAAGAATTTTAGACTTTTTTTCTAACTTGGCATTTTTTGAATTGTTCTCTGGGCTCTGTCATCTACCAAAGTTTTAAGAAAATTTCCTTTGTCTTTTGTTCACTTTTCTAAAGTGAGACATTGACCAGTGTGTCTTTCAGTGCAATTTGGTGGCACCACTTGCCCATTAAGATTTTTTTTTTTATTTCGATAAGTTATAGGTTTACAGAAAAATCATGCAGAAAATGCAGAGATCTCATATTCCTTGCACCGAAGCAGTTTTCCCTATTATTAACATTTTTTATTAGACTTAGATACACATAACATGAATAAAATAATACTGAAATATGCATTTACCCTATCGTTACCTTTACCAATGATGTTTATTTCTTCATAGAACTTAAAGCTACTACGTATTTTTCTTTCAACCTAAACAACATCCTTCATTCTTTAGAATTTCTTTTAGGGAATGTCTAGTGGTGACGAACTCCCTCAAATTTGTTTATCTTCAAACGTCTTAAAAACTCCAACTTTTTTTTTTAATTTTTAATTTTTTTTTATTATGGGTAAAAATCAAATTTTTCACAATACATACCAATATTTGTAAAATAATATATAAATACATATGCATATATGTGCATTTGTTTACATAAATGTTATCTGTTATATATATATATATTTTTTTAAAGGTGCTTAGATTATCTAAATATTACTCAGAAATTACAAGTATTCCCATGTTCCCCACCTCCCACACCTCCAACAACATCCCACACCACCATTCCGCATCCGTGTGGTACAACACCCGCAATGGATATACACATCCTGGGGCCTTGCCACTGAGCCTAGACTACAGTTCACATCACAGACCACACTGTCTCCCACCCAATTCTGCATGGTATATTCTGATGCAAAATGGCCTACATCCGTCACCACTACGCCACTCAGGACAACCCCCAAAGTCCCCAAAAAAACCCTGTATTTCAACTGCCCCTCCTCTCCCTGCCCCAAAATGTCCAGCGGTCTCCGGCTCCACCTCACTGTTACAATTTCTTCCATTGCTTGAATCACAATATGTCTACAACAGAACACCACCAAGTCCACTCTCGTTACAGCACCTCCCCCAATCCTGAGGGGACTTGGATGGTGATGTCCACTCCACCTCCAAGTGAGAGAGGGCTTATATCCCATGGATACAGTGGATGGGATTATCTTGCCTGCTGCTGCAGACCCTCTCCATTCCCTGGGATGGCCATTGCCCATCGTCATCTCCTCGCCAGGTTAATTGGATGAGTCCATTGAGCTGTAGGGTAGGAGTTGCAACTCCACCAAGATTCCAGGCACAGCTGGCACATAGGTGGGCCAGAGGATACAGTCTCTGGAAGTACACCTAAAAACTCCTGCATCACATATAGGTTTCAGTAGAAGGGACTGATGGACCATGTGCAGGGATGACTTATTTGAGTACAACTCTGTCACCCTCAGGAACACAGATGACAATGAAGAGCCCATTAATTAGACATCAATCTCTGGGGCTATCCCCACTTGTATAGTACCTAGGTGTCACCAGAGCCCTCAGGGGTACCTCAGTGTGGGGTGATATCCACTTTGGTGTTCTATGAGATCCTACTGAGTTGTGCATAAGCATTACCTCTGGGATGACCTCCCGACTCTCTTTGAAGTCTCTTAGCCACATGAACTCATTTTTCTTTACATTTTCCCCCTTTTATTCAAGGTCTTTTTCCAATTGTGTTGCCAGTTGGCACTTGGTATTCATCCCTAGTTGCCAGGGAGGCTCATCCCCGGGAGTCATGTCCCACGTTGGGGGGAAGGTAATGCATTCAAATGTTGAGTTTGGCTTAGAGAGAGGCCACATTTGAGCAACAAGGAGGCTCTCAGGTGGTAACCCTTAGGCAACCCATAACAGTAGGCTAAGTTTCAATTAGAAGAGCAAATACTCATAAGGCTAATCCTCAGTAACAAGAACCCATCAGTGGGACATCCTCTTTTGCCAGACAATGCCTCTGCACTCATGGGACTGTTGCTGATCCCTTGGGGAATGTAGCAGAGCTCTCCAGGCTGAGAATTCAGATTCCCTCATTAATTGAGTAATTGTCTACCCACCGTGACCATGCCCCATCCCTTGATCATTTGAACAATTTTATATATCTTTCATATATATTCAGCTGGACTTACTCCCATGAATCCCCCATCCCAGAAACCCCCCAACAATGATCCTCTGCAGCCCCCCTTGTAACCTTTCTGTGCTCCAAACCTTCCTCGAATAGGAAGCCAATATAATAACAAAATACAATTAATAGGATAAAGAAATAATAATGATAATTTTAAATGCAAGAGATAAGTACAAAGAGACTCAGAATTAAAAAAAGGGAAACTAAACTAAAAATAAAATATAATAAATGAATTGGGACATTTGAAAAAATGGGAAAAAAAACAAAAAACAAAAAAAATCCATTTTTTAAAAGCAATTATTCTTTTTTCCTCTTATCACTGTAATATCGGATGTCCAGTGTATTGTGACACCTTCCCCCTCTCATTCCTCAGTGTCTCCCAAATTTCAATTTAATTTTCAAAGAAGTTTTAGGTCACAGCAAAGTCACACACAGAATACTAGAGACTCCCACATACCCAACCTCCCTCCCCATTCCTCACCCCATATTAAAACCTTTATTTTTTTTATGGAGTTATCATTGTTAAAAGTGTTATACAGATAGGAAAATATAGCACTGAAAAATTTTCAGTGATTTACAGTATAGTTTACAATTTAGACTTTACAGTTTAATAATTTTTTATGATATTTACCATGTCCTGTGTCTATTAATGTAAGGTAATGAAGAATATTTCCCATGCCCACTACATACCCAATTTGATCTTTTCTGTTCCTTCCTCCCCACCCCCTGGGGCATATGACTCTTCCTTGTCTTGGCTCATGGGATGACAAGATTCATATTTACATGTCCTGGGTATTCTAACCTGTCCTTCCTAATCTACCCACCTGTTAATCTTGCACCACCGAACCCAGTAAAATCTCTACCCACCTGTCATATCCTTCAATACGTAACTATACTCTTTCAATTTACCATAGATAATGTCCATATGGGTGATGGCTCACAGCCTACCCTTCTCTCTTTCTTCCTTGTTAGCCTATCTTTCGGTAAGTGGTTCTCAGAAACTGTTATCTTACCTCAATTCAAATCAATGAGGTCATAAACTGTTCTTCCTTCAATGCCTGGTTTGCTTCACTCAAAATAAGGTCTTCAAGATTCATTCATGTTATTCCATGTGTTAGCATTTTATTTCTTCTAACAGCTGAGTAATATTCCATTGTATGTATGTGCCACATTTTGCTTATCCATTCTTCTGTTGATGGGCACCGTGGCTGATTCCAACTTTCGGCATTTGTGAACAATGCCATATGAACATTGGTGTGCATATATCTGTTCGTGTCTTTGCTTTCAGTTCTTCTGGGTATATACCCAGTAGTGGAATTGCTGGATCATATGGAAGATCTATTGTGAGGTTACTGAGAAATCGCCAAACTGTTCTCCACAGTGGCTGGACCATTCCACAATCACACCAGCAGTGGATGAGGGTTCCTATTCCTCCACATCCTCTCCAACACTTAAATTCTGCTGTTTTTTTGATAGCTGCCATTCTGATGGGTGTAAGATGGTATCTCATTGTGGTTTTGATTTGCATTTCCCTAACAGCTAGCGATGTCGAGCCTTTTATCATGTGCTTTTTAGCCATTTGTATTTCTTCCTTGGAGAAGTGTCTTTTCAGGTCACTTGCCCATTTTTTAGATGGGTTGTTTGTCTTTTTATTTTCGAGATGTAGGATTTCTTTATATATGCAGGATATTAGGCTCCTATCAGATATATGATTGCCAAATATTTTCTCCCATTGGATAGGCTGCCTTTTTGTTTTCTTAATAACACCCTTTGAGTGGCAGAAGTTTTTAATTTTGATGAAATCCCATTTATCTATTTTTCTCTTGCTGCTCGTGCTTAGGCTGTGAAGTTCATGAAAACATTTCCTATTACAAGGTCCTGTAGATGCTTCCCTACATTATCTTCCAAGGTCTTTATGGTATTGGTTCTTATATTTAGATCTTTGATCCATCTGCAGTTGATTTTTGTATAAGGTGTGAGAAGTTATTCTTCTCTCATTCTTTTGGATATGGATATCCAGTTCTCCAAGCACCACTTGTTAAGAGGCCATTCTCTCCCAATTGAGTGGGCTTGGTGGCCTTGTCGATTATCAGATGACAGAATATGCGAGGATCTATATCAGAACTCTCAATTTGGTTCCATTGGTCAGTAGGTCTATCCTTGTGCCAATACCATGAGGTTTTGATCACTGTAGCTTTGTAGTATGTTTTAAAGTCAGGTAATGTGATACCTCCAACTTCATTTTCCTTTTTCAATATGTCTTTGGCAATTCGGGGCCTCTTACCTTTCCAAATATATTTTGTTGTTAGTTTTTCCAGTTTCTTGAGAAATACAGTGTTGAGTTTTATTGGGATTGCATTAAATCTGTAGATTAGTTTGGGTAGGATAGACATCTTGATGATGTTGAGTCTTCCTACCCATGGACAGGGAATATTTTTCCATTTATTTAAGTCTTCTTTGATTTCCTTTAACAATGTTGTGTAGTTTTCTGTATATAAGTCCTTTACATCTTTAGTAAAATTTATTCCTAGATATTTGATTCTTTTAGTTACTATTGTAAATGGTATTTTTTTCTTGATTTCCTCCTCAGATTGCTTGTTATTGGTGTACAGAAATGCTACTGATTTTTGAGCATTGATTTTGTAGCCTGCAACATTACTGAAGTCATTTATAAGTTCTAGAAGCTTCATTGTAGATTTTTCAGGGCATTCTATGTATAAGATCATGTCATCTGCAAATAATGAAATTTTCACTTCTTCCTTTCCAATCTGGATGCCTTTTATGTCCTGTTCTTGCCTCAGTGCTTGGGCAAGTTCTTCTAAGAAAATGTTAAATAGGAGTGGTGATAGAGGGCATCCTTGTCTTGTTCCCGATCTCAGAGGGAAGGCTTTTAGAATTTCACCATTGAAAATGAAGTTGGCTTTTGGTTTTTCATATATACCCTTTATCATATTCAGAAAGTTTCCTTTATTCCTATCTTTTGTAGTGTTTTTATCAGGAAAGTGTGCTGTATTTTGTCGAATGTTTTTCTGGGTCTATAGAGATAATCATATGATTTTTTTCTTTCAATCTGTTTATGTGGTGTATTACATTGATTGATTTTCTTATATTGAAACTTCCTTGCATACCCGGGATGAAACCCACTTGGTCATGGTGTATAATCCTTTTGCTATGTTGTTGAATGCGATTAGCAAGTATTTTGTTCAGAATTTTAGCATCTATGTTCATTAGAGTAATTGGTCTGTAATTTTCCTTTCTGTGGTATCGTTGTTTGGTTTTGGTATTAGGGTAATGTTAGCATCGTAGAATGAGTTAGGCAATATTCCTTCTACTTCTATTTTTTGGAAGAGTTTAAGGAGAATTGGTGTTAGCTCTTTCCGGAATGTTTGGTTGAATTCAGCTGTGAAGGCATCTGGTCCTGGGCTCTTCTTAGTTGGGAGTTTTTTGATGACTGAGTCTATTTCTTTAATTGTAATTGGACTGTTGAGTTCATCAATTTCTTCTTTCATCGATGTAGGCTGTTTGTGAGTTTCTAGAAACTTGTCCATTTCCTCTAAATTATCATTCTTGTTGGCATATAATTTTTCAAAGTATCCTCTTATGATACTCTTTATTTCTGTAGGATCAGTAGTGATATCCCCTTGCTCATTCCTTATCTTGTGTATTTGAATCTTTTCTATCTTTTTCTTTGTTAGTCTGGCTAAGGGTTTGTCAATTTTATTGATATTCTTGAAGAACCAGCTTTTCATTTTTTTAAATTGTTTGTAGTGCTTTCTTATTCTCTATTTCATTTAGTTCTGTTCAAATATTTGTTATTTCCTTCTTTTTACTTCCTTTTGGTTTAGTTTGTTGATGTTTTTCCAATTCCTCCAAGTGTGCAGAAACCCACTTTCGACCCAGGGATTCAAGGAGGCTTAAAGTGAATGGCTGGAAAATCATTTTACAAGCTAACAGTAGCCAAAAACGGGCAGGAGTAGCTATTCTAATATCAAACAAAATAGACTTTAAATGCAAAACTATCATAAGAGAGAAAGATGGACACCATATATTAGTAAAAGGGGTAATCTCTCAATAAGAGATAACAATCATAAACATTTATGCACCTAATCGGGGTGCCTTAAAATACATGAAGCAAACCCTTGAAAAAGTAAGTGGAGAAACAAATTCCTCTACAAGTATAGCAGGGGACTTTAACACACCATTATGGTCATTAGACAGAACATCTAGACAGAGAATTACTGAAGAAACAAAGGCTCTCAACAATACATTAGAGGACCTGGACTTAATAGACATATATAGAACACTCCACCCAAATACAGCAGGATTTGCATTCTTCTTGAGTACACATGGAACATACTCCAAGATAGAACACATGCTAGGCCACAGAACAACTCTCAATGAATTCAGAAAGATTGAGATTTTACAAAGTAATTTCTCTGACCACAACGAAATGAAATTGGAAATCACTAACAGCTAGAGAAACAGGTTAGGCACAAGGATATGGATGTTAAACAACACACTCTTAGACAAACAGTGGGTCAAGGAGGAAATCTCAAAAGAAATCAGTAACTACCTTGAAACTAATGAAAATGACAACACAACGTATCAAAACCTATGGGATGCAGTGAAAGCAGTCCCTGAGAGGGAAGTTCATAGCCATAAATTCATATATTAAAAACGAAGAAAGAGCCAACATTTTTGAAATATAGTTTTACCAGACATGAAATTATTGCCCAACATTTTTTCTCTATCCATACTTTAAATGTCATATCACCACTTTTTCAACTTCAGGGTTTGTGATGAGAAATGAGCACTTAATATTATTAAGGACTCTTTGTATGCCACCAGCCACTTATTTGTTACTGCTTTCAGAATTTTGTTTTCATTATTCATTCCACACTTATTTTTATATGTTTTGGAGTGGGTGTATTTGGTTTTCTCATCTTTCAAGTTCATTGAGGCTTTTGAATGTGTATACTCATGTTTTTGTTCAATTTTTGGTAGTTTTTAGACATGATTTTTTCAAATATCTGCTTTTCCACTTTCTCTTATCCTTCTGGGATTCCCATAATGCATATATTGGTACTCTTTATGTTATCCCACAGGCTCCTTGCATTCTGTCCACTTTTTTCATTCTTTTTTCTTTCTTCTTTTCTATCTGAATCATTTCAGTCACCCTTTCTGCCAATTCAGTGCTTTTTTCTGATTTATATTTAATCCTACTTTTAAACACTTCTAATTGCTTTTTATCATTTGTTATTGTGTTTTTTTTTTCAGAAAAGTTCATTTTGGGTCCATCACTCAACTTTTAAAAATTTCTAATACTCTTTCTGTTGATAAATCACCTTCTTGATTTCCTTTATTTCTTTGCCCATTCTCTCCTTCAGCTTATTGAACTTATGTAAAAGAGATGCCTTAGTATGTTTGATTAGTTGTTCCAATGTCTAAACTTCCTCTGTTGTTTTATTTTGTTCCTTTGAATTGTGATTTTTTTATTGTTTCATTGTATATTTTATGAATTTTTGCTGAAGTCTGGGTATTTCATTATTTTGATTCGCTAACTCTGGATGTCAGATTTTTCCCTCTCATCTAAGGTTTTATTGTAGATTGATTCTGTGTTGAGGCTCTTATCCAATACTTAGTCCAGTGTTTACTGATTTTCTTGAGCATGTTTGGTAGCTTTCAATAAATCTCCAGTGTGGGTGACTGTTTCCTTCCCAGGAAAGAACTTTCTCTCTTTTGCTTCTCTTCCATGGATTCTGAGTTGGCTTTTTTGTTCTAATTACTTTTTTTTTTGTTTTTTAATCTCTAGGACCTGCAGTCAGCTCAGCTCCATCCTTATACCCTGGTTTGCTTTTCACTCCTACTTTCAGGACTTTGACTACTCAGGCTCAGGCGCCCTTAATTCATTGATTTTCTATCCCTTGCAACTTGTAACCCAGACGTATACCCTGAGTCAGTCTTCCCGGAAGCCATTTGAGGTTAGTAAACAAAGTCATGCAATATTTTTATTTACATGAACCACTATTCATGTTGACGAGAGTCTAACTGGAATATGTGCATATACACAGCCACCTCCATAATTCAATTTGCCTTCTGGTATCCATTTTGTATGTACAAGTCCCTAAGTTGCCACCATGATTCAAACAGGCCTGAGACCTGCCTTTAGAATGGCTTATGCCACTAAACCACTGCTGTGGATAACACAATCTGCCAATCAGACCTAAGGTAGGTAGAGAGACCCAGAGGGGTGAATTTTCCCTGAGTTTCCCCAACCAATTTTACATTTTCTTTTCCTAATTCAGCACTTGTTGAGTTCTTCTTTCGGAATGATCATCTTTCATTGTTTGAGAAAATTTATTATGACTTCAATTCACTATTTCTAAGATGAGACATTCACCAATGCATCTTATAGTGCATCTTGGTTTCATCACACAATGATTTAGTGTTTTATTGTTAGAGAAGCTGCAGGTTTACAGAAAAATAATGTGGAAAATGCAGAGATACTTTATATTCTCTACACACATGGTCTTCTCCCTCTTACCAACATTTTGTATGGGTGTGTTACCTTTGATAAAATTGATAAAACAAATTATTATATTTATATCATAAATTGTTGTTCATTGTTTACATTTGGGTTCACTCTTTTTGTTGTACAGTCCTATGTTTTTTTGTGGTTGGTCTTTGACTTTTTTTAGTTTGTGGTTAGCTAGTATCATGACAGAGATTTCTTTAAACAACTGGACCCAGGGGACAAAGAGAAGAGGAAGAAAACAAAAACATCTCCAGGACTTTTGAAATTGGTACTAGGTTGATGAAGTCCTTCAATTCTTTCCCAAGCTATTTAAAACTTGTCCTAGTCTTCCATTAGTGTGTTTTGAGTGTACAGATTAGCCACAGCTAAAAACAGGGTATTTTCATATCTTTTCTGAGCAAGTGTCCTGCCTGTCACATGCTCGTGTCTTTCTAGTTTTTCTGTTATACATCTGATATTATACAAAGCCATTATTCTCCAAAGTAACTCTCTCCCATCTTTTCTTCCTGGGTTTCAAGAAGTCTATTAGTTGCCTCAATTATAATTTTCCGCAGGTTGCAACAGTATCTTAACTTGACTTTCAATCATTTCAAGGAATGTAATCTGCACATACACTCTTTGCACTGGGGAGTTCTCGGTTGACACAAATGGAAACTATGCATCATTTATTTAACAATACACAGATGGACCAGAACAGGTAAACATGATTTATATCCTGGAAAGTATGTTCTTCTCACTCCTAAATCAAATTCCCATGCAAGGAATGCCAGCAGCCATCTTCAAGACCAAGTGCATTCTGGTAGGGGGGCATGATAATCTATGTTAAATGTCATGGAACGCTCCTACCAATGTCTAAATTACCTTGCTTTTATTTAGTCTTGGTTTTGTTGTTGTAAATCATAGTCTATAATTCATAGTTCTGACAAAGTTTGATTTGACAGAATTTCTTGATTTTTCTTGAATTATCTGTTCCAGGACATGCCCTTGAAACCCTTTAACTTTGCTAGTTCAACTGATATTACTTCATGAATCCAATTGGATTTTATATACTACATTTGACAATTAGTAAAAAATAAAAATAATATTAAACATAGCATGAAACTCTATTAAAAATGTAAGAATGAATCTAATGAAAAGTGTATACATTATAGTAATGAGAACTAGAATATAATAGCGAAAAAGTAAAGAAGACTAACACATGGACAGATAGAAGTAATTCATACATAAGAAAATTTTACATTTTTAGAGATTAATTCTTACAAAACTATGTACTCAATTTAATGAAATTTGAATAAAAACGCCAGTAGTCTCTCTTTGTGTGTGTGATTGTAATATCTAAAAAAGAGCTATTCATAAAATTTATATAAGAAAACCAATGATCAATCTATGACAATTTTGATGAATAATAAATATGAATAAAATACACTAACAAAATTCATGATTTCTACAGAGCAAAAGTAATTAAGCCATATGATATTGGTGAAAATACTGATAAATATACCAATGGAAGAGAATAGAGAACACACATAGACATATATACAGCAAAATAATAGTCCTTTCAATAAAAGTTGCTGGACAAAATTGACACCTATATTGAAAAAATAAAACTTTTCCATGTATCTCAAGTTCTTAAACATTAATATGAGGTGGAAGTCTGGAAAATATATTGCCTATTAAGAAAGGTATTATAACAAAGAAACAAAAAATAAATAAGCCTTCCAGGAAAGCTATATAAGAGGGTTTCCTGCCTTGGAATAGGCAAGAATTTACAATTTTTATAAAAGCGCTAATAATAAGATAAAAAAATGAAATTGTACTTAATTAAAATTGTGAATTTCTGTTCAAAAGACTCTATTAATTTAGATTGAAAGGAAGCCATAAATTGGATTAGAAGTCATTAATAATAATGCATTTGAAAACTGATTCATATTATATGAACAACTCCTATGAAATTCCAATAATAAAATGAACAAAAGGATTGAAGAAACATTTCACAAAGAGAGTATCTAATTTTCTGATAAGCTTATGAAAAGGTATTCTACATGAATAATTAACTTAATGAAGATTAAATCCACTGTGTCATCCATTACACATCTATTAGATTTTCTAAAGTTTCAAGGAATCTGCATACATTTATGTGGAGGATATGGGATTCTTATACATAGAGAGTGGGAGTGTGAAATGGTGCCCCTTGGAGGTTTGAAATTTTTTTATGAATTCCAAAAAGAGAAATATTATCAGTTAAATTAATCTATTCCATTGGGTGTGAGTCTCATTTGACTGGATTATGTGAGAGGAGTGTGATTCATGTTGTGTCTCCACCCACTTGCTGGGTCTGATATAAATTGAGACATACTCAAAGGAAAAAGGTGGTTGGCACATTTGATTCTGCAATGTGAGAGAGAGGATTGCATAAGTACAAAGCTCCCAAAGAAACTGGGCCCATGGAGCAGCTAAAGAGAAGACTAGTTCTGCTCTGTGCATGCTAGATTACAGCTGAACTTGGGAAAAGAACAGCAAAGACTAATATTGGAAGTCCAGAAAGAGACAAGCCCCATTCCTGGTTGCTCACAGCTGAGCCCCAAGAGAGAGTAGATTCTGGAAGGCAAGAAGTGTGAGTGATATATGGAGTGAGGTAAAAGATAAGGAAAAAGAAACTAATAACAAAAATACTCACAAGATAATATTGTCTTCTCCTCCCAAATAGGCAAGTCAGGATTTCTGGTCATGGTCCAATCCTAGTTCAGATGCATGTCAGTGTGTAAATTTCTTTGACATATTGATATCCTGAAAGGAATAATTCTGTTTTATAGCAAATGCCTCCATATTCGGTTCCAGATGGCCTTAGGGAAAATCATGTGAATACAGTCCTTGGTGTCCATAATAGACTTCACCCAAAGGTAATTTGTGGATGATAATTGACTCTAGATAATGACAGAAGATTACATGAATAAAATCTTCATAAATAAAAACTTTCCCTCATTCCTTTTATCACTTACACTTCTTGACTAAACCAACCACTTATTTGATGTGTTTCAAGACACTGCTAATAGGGGAAAAAATAGAAAATATAGATAGAGAAGGTATTCACAAAATGATGCTTTCTCTTTTATTTTTTGTGTTAAAATATTTCATTCCAATATTTTTAGGATAATTATTAGTTCTTCCTGGAAACATAGAGTGAATATATCTCAAATAGAGGGGTGGGAGTCCCACGACAGCATAGGCAGTGCCTAATAGGGGAAGACAGTCCAATATATCAATCCCTCAATGTTGTTGCAAGTAACCATATATCTTGTTCTTCATGGAGTGAAGCTTAGTGGTTTCCATGGGTCCTGAAGGGAGGTGAAAGGAGGAATAAAATAGATGGAAATGTGGGGCATTTTGGGGTGAAGGAAGTGTTCTACATGATCTTGCAATGATGGATACAGGCCATGTTAAATTTCATCAAAATTTATAAAAGTGTATGGTCCCAAATGTAAACCACAATATAAATCATTGACCATGGTTAGTAGCAATGTTTTACTATTTCTACATCTGTTATAACAAATGTATGATCCACTTATAAAATGTTATTAATAGGGGAAATGGGAAAAGGGGAGGAAATTGGGTATATGGGAATCCACTATATTCTGTATATGTCTTTTCTGTAACTTAAAGCTTCTTTGAAGATAAAATGAAAAAAAAAAAAGACATTGGGAGAACAAACAGAAAACATCACTATGCATACAAGATAACAGATCTTACAGTTATGAAAGACATAATGTCTATTTTTTAATTTGCATTTTTGATTATTTTTATTCCAATTTTAAAAACTTTTTGTTACTCATCCATCCTCAGTGATCCATATATTTTACAAATGTAAAGAATACAATCTCTTTATGTCACAAATTATCAAAGTTCTCAAATATATTCAGGTTTATCCAAAAATAGCAGTATTTAAACAGCAGTATATACTTTCTTTCAGACACTTGATGATATTATTAAATATTAAATACTGAATCCTATATATAATTTTTTCTTAAGTTCAAAGAAAAATAATAGAGCAATTATTCTCATGTCCTAGAACCATGAAGATTAATTGTAGTGAAATTAATTAATAGATCAACCAATCTATCAATTCCTCACATTTTCAGTAAAGTCATTATTTGTTGGCAAAAGTCCCCAAAATATTGCAATATATAATAATGATAAGAAAAGACTTATAGTTAGAAATTCAAGGAGTACAAATGGAAACAAAAAGTCAAGAGACATATCCCTTCTCCAGTAACTGCCCCCAATGAATGTATTTTTAGGATTGTTTTATCATTTCTAGATATCTGCTATTCAAACTATTTTACAAATATTAAATAATTAGGTATGAATTATTGGGTATATTTTTCAAATATTTTTTCTAGGATTTTCAATAATGCTATGCATGCTGTCTAAGAGGTTCTTAAGTATTTTATGACAAATCGGAGAAGTTCTAAGTACCTAAGTTCCACCAATTTTTAATTGTATGACATAATTTATTAAAAATATTGAAAAGAAGAAATAGTGGATATTAGAAAATTATTCATTAGATCTGAGATCATTAAGGGTAGTTTTATTTCATTTCATTTATATATTATATAAATTATATATATATATATTAGGAGTTGGATTCTAGTGACTTGCCAGAGTTATGTCAGATATTGATGGCAACCACATTAGTGATAAGAGGGAAACATAAGTGAAGTTTCAGAAGAATGAGAGAAGATAGATAGAGAGAGGTTATTTGAGAGCAGAATAAATAAGAGGAAGAAAAAGTAATATAGGGAGGAAGAGAATGTAAAAAAGCAGAATCCCAAACTAAAGTGGAATATATTAAGAATGCAAATTGGAATTAATGCCTGAGAAATGATACCTTATATCCTCATGCACCTTTAATGGTATGAATGACTGTAATAATACAGAGGATAATCTTGGTATAACAATAAAGTGGCATCAAGGGAGTAAATCCTTGTAGTATTCTTCAGTGTTGACAGATCTTCAAAAAGCTGAAAATGGGGGGAGAGAGCCACATTAAATTCTGATGAAGGTATTATTGGAATGAGATGATTAGATGTTGGCAAGGAGCCAGATTATTAAATTTCAGACAAATACAGAAATTGAAAACACACTGTTTGGAAAGGGCTATTGAATAAAGATAAGAGGAAAATAATTAGTATATTAATGGAACAATTAGTATATTAATGGATTAGCAATTTAGAAAATAAAATTTTGAATAGAAAATCCTGAGTTCATGAAAATTCAAAGTGTGCATGCAGTAGGATGAAAAATAAAACTTGGAATTTAAAAGGAAACCTTGGTATCGATGAACAAGGTGAGAGAAGGATGTCTGTGGCTTTCAAATTACCTTAGATATGTATAATTACATGCACCCTAAGACTACAGATAAAATGGCTGAAATGCTTAGGAATTATATTATATTGTGATTATTATCTTATTGTGACAAAATCTCTTAGGACTATTACATGGTATGAATAGTAGTGAATATGCAGGGGAAATGGATATTTACACTCCTGAATTGGATATAATATATATAATAATAGATTGAACAGTTGAAGTCACCACACGCTGTTGGGCAAGCCTGGGATATATAAAATTTGTAGGAATATGGAAAATGATTTTGAATAATTGTAATGGTCCACGTAGTACTCAATATGTAGGAAATAAATGGAATGGTGTTTCAGCTCTTGATCTCTGTTGTTGAATAGAGGCTCCTACAGTAATTTGCAGCTGGGATGTAACCATAAAAAATGGTCAGACTGAGCAATAGTCAAAACAGTGAATATTAATAGGATGAGGAGAACCAGAGGAGGAAATGTGCTTTGAGGCACTATGCCATCTGAGCGGACAAATATGGCTTAGAAGGCATACTTGCCATTTACATAGACATTTCTTTCTACCTTTCCTTTACCTTCCAGTGACAAAGTTTTTTTTTTCATTGTAATTTTGTGTATATTACTTCCCAATTTGTAATTACAATTAGGATTAAAGTATATAATACATGCTTAAGTAAACTACATAAGATATTTTAAATAAATATTTTCTTGTGCTAATATCATTCATTTGGTTAATTACGGTATCTAGGTTTAGGAAGGATCAAAATGATGTCATAAGGGACCTAGTATATTAAAAGCCATGCATGTGGTCCCAGACCTAGTTTTTCTCCCTAGGTCTGATTTTTAGAATACTGGTGATAAACCAAACCTAATTTATTATATGACCATCGTTTATGGGAAATGACTTTACCTCTAGGTAACTTTGGTCAACCTTAAGAGATATAGCTGGAGGACAGATGTGGCTGGGTGGTTGGGTGTCCGTCTCCCATATGGAAGGACCTGGGTTTGACACCTGGGACCTCCTGGTAAAAATTTTAAAAAGAAAATATAGAAGGTGCACGGGCAGCCAGGCCCGAGAGCGGGTGAATCCCCCAGGCCCCGCGCATGGGTGCACAACCAGACCCCGTGAACAGATGCATGCCCTGTGAGTGGGTGAGCCCCCCAGGCCCTGTACACAGGTGCGCTGCCAGGCCCTGTAAGCAGGTGAGCTACCAAGACCCCACGTGCGGGTGCACTGTCAGGCCCTGCAAGCTACTGCAGCAAGATGATGATGTAACAGGATAGTGGCACAAGGGAGAGCCAAGGCAAGAGGTGCTGAAAAACCAGGAGCTAATGTGGTGCAGGTGGTAGGATGTCTTTCTCCCTTATCAGAGGTTTCGAGGATCAAATCCTGGTGAACCCAGGAGGAGAAAGATGAGAAGAGAGGACAATAGTAATATTTTGCTTGACTTTAGAATTTCCCTTTCAACCATTGTCATACCATAAAATAACACTGCTAGTTAAAAACATTATGTTGTGCTTTAACAATTTCTATTCATTTTTAAAGATTAATACACATTTTTTTTTACCAGTTCTGAACTAGTTAATGCTCGGCTTTCCATTCTCTAACCTCATTATATTTTCTGGTAACCCATATTCATGTTATTAGCTCCATAAGATTACACAATATATTTAGTTTATAATACCACAATCAGACTATATTTGTCCTTTTGTGTCAGGCTTGCTTCACTCAACATAATATCCTCCAGGTTCATCCATGTTCTCATATGCTTTATGACTTCTTTTTACAGCTGCATAATATTCCATTCTCTGTACATTGTAGTTTGTTTATTCATTAATCAGTTGATGGACACCTGTTTCCATCTTTTGGCAATCATAAATAAATGGCTATGAACATCAGTGTGCAGATATCTTTTCTTGTGTCTGCTCTCAGTTCTTCTGGGTATTTATCCAGTAGTGGTATTGCAGGGTCATGTGGCAAATCTAAATTCAACTTCTTTAGGGACTGCCAAACAAGTCCTCCACAGTGGCTGTTCCAATTTACATTCCCACCAGCAGTGAATAAGCATTCCTTTCTCTCCACATCTTCTCCAATGCTTTTAGGTCTCTGTCTTTTTAATATTGGCTATTCCAATAGGTGTGAAATGATATCCCATTGTAGATTTGATTTGTATTTCCTTAATCTCTAATGATGTAAAACATTGTTTCATGTGTTTTTTTGTGCCATTTGTATTTTTTCTTTGGAAAAATGTCTATTCAAAGTTTTTGCCCATATTTAAATAGGGTCATTTGTTTTTTATCTTTGAGTAGTAGCATCTCTTTATATCTCATGGATAATAGACCCTTGTCAAATGTGTGATTTCCAAATATTTTTCCCATTGAGTCAGCTGCCTTTTCACCCTTTTTACAAAGTACTTTGAGTTGCAAAAGTGTTTAATGGTGAGGAGATCCCGTTTATTTATTTTCTCTTTTGTTGCTTGTGCTTTAGGTGAAAGGTCCAAGAAACCACCATCTACCAGTAGACCTTTAAGATGTTTCCCTGCATTTTTGTCCAGTAATTTTTTTTTGCTCCAGGCTTTTATATTTAGGTCTTTGATCCATTTTTGTTGATTCTTGTTTAAGGAGTGAGATAGGGTCCTCTTTCATTCTTTTGGCTGTGCACCATTTATTGAAGAGAATGTTTGGTACTGTTAACATGGACTTGATAGATAACATCCTTTATGCTGGCTGTTTGCTCCAAAGTCTACATTTTCTGCTATTAATCTAACCACTAACAGTTTTAAAAAAAATTTGTTAGCATGTATCCTTTTACTTTTAACCTATTTGGTTCTTTATATTAAAGTGAATTTCTTGAAGACAACATAGAATTGGCACTGGCTTTTCAATCCTATCACAGATTCTTTGCCTTTAATTGTAGAGTTTTACTATTTAAATTGTAGCTATTGATGTGTTTATGTGTTAAATATAAGGTTTTGTTTTCTTTTTCTTCCATCAATTATTTGTTCTCTATTTCCTCTATTTCACCTTCATTTAGATTAAGTATATTTTATCTTCTTATGGGTTTTTAGCTATATATACACATTATTTTCTAATTTGTTGATTTAGCGCTTACATTAACTTAGCTCAAGTATATTGTACTGGTTTATTTTTCTTTTTGTTACAAATATTTTTTTCTTTCTATTTCCTCTTTTTCAGACTTAACTTGGATTAATTAAGTATAGTTTATCTTCTTATTGCTTTTAAGCTAGAAATATATATTTTCTAGCATTGTTTCTTTAGAGCTTACATAATACTTATTGAACTTATCTCAGTCTCCCTCCATGTGATATTACTTTACAAATACATGAAGAAGAAAAATTATCACATACTTACTAATATTTTTTGCTATTTCTGGTGCTTTTCTTTCCTCTGCATAGTTCCATATTTTCAAAAGATGTCATTATACTATTCCCTAAAAGATTCCATTCAGCAATTTTTATAGTATGGATCTTGTGTTGAATAATTCTCACTTTTGTATTATATCAACACTCTTTAATTTTTCTTCATTTTTGAAAGATATTTGTATCAAATGTAATTATCTGTACAGGATTTTATTTTCATCTTAATTCCCAGTGAGAATTCTGCTGTCAAATTTATCTTTGTTTCTCTGCTTATAATGCATCCTCCTTTTCTTGGATGCTATCTGCTTCAAAGATACAATGGTAGGACAAGTGTAGGACAGACATTTCCATTTCTGAAGTAAGAAATGGGAAGGAAACTGAAGTCATGAGTCCCTAGCAAGTACAAAACCCAACATATGTGACAGAGTTGGACTCAGTTGTAGTTACACTAGACATGGATTTTCTTCCCCTTCTATTGGAAACTATCGTTAGTACTAGATTTGATAGGTGTATGTACAAGAGACATAAATCTTTGGGCTTTAAATGTGCCAGTTGGGCCCTGAATCTCAACAGCATTACAACATCTTCTCTCTAGTTCATTGGACCCACCCAGGACAACTAACAAGGAGATGATAATGGACAATGACCATCCCAAGTAACAGAGAGAGTCTGCAACTGCAAGCAAGATAGTCCCATCAATCTGCTTCATAGGATCTAAGCTCTCTCTCAATTAGAGGTGAAGTGGGCATCACCATCCCAGAATCCTCAGGATAGGGGAATGAACTATTGACTAGAGTAGGCTTACTATTATTCTACTAAGACTTATCATGATTCTAGCAATGAAAGAACTGTTATCATTGATGTGCAGGCAGTGGCCACCAGAAGCTTTGAGGGGAGGGAGAAGGGAAAAATAGGTGTAATATGGGGGCATTTTCAGGACTTGGGAATTGTCCTGCATGACATTGCAATGACAGATACAAGCCATTATATATCTTGTCATAACTTGCAAAATTGTATGGGAGACAGTGTAAACTACAATGTAAACTATAATCCACACTTGGTGGCAATGTTCTAAAATGTGTTCATCAATTGTAAAAAACATATCACACTAATGAAGATTGTTGTTAATGTGGGAAAATTTGGGGGGTGTAGGGATTGGAGCATATAGGAATCTCCCATAATTTTGTGTACAATTTACATAATCTAAGTATCTTTAAAAAATAAAAAAATATTTTATAAAAAATACAGGGCAAATTCCATTATATTCCAAGCTTTGATGATTATCTGTGGTTTGTTGCTTTGTCCTGAGGATCTACTATATAGCAGCAGTCCCACACTTCCCAATCAATGGAGCAGTGATCATGCACATCTCTATCACTGGGGCATAAGCCTCACCCTCTCCAAGCACAATAACAGAAAGCCTGGTTCCACAATCCCTGCACTGTCCATATGCTGCATGGAAGGCCTTCTCTCTTTACTTGGGAAAATCTCTTCTCTGACCTCTGCTTCTCCTTTGACTCAATTTAAAAAAAAATTTCATCATATCTCTATCTTTTTAATTCTACACTAGCAATGTTTTTGAGGAATAATCATGTCACCCATATAGTTATGTTCCATCATAATTTATATTCCTACAAGTACGAAACCATTAGTAAACAGGACCTTTGAAGATGTTATTGTTAGCCAAGGTTTGAACTCATTTGTAAATAGGGTCTTTCAATGTCCTATTCAAATTAGGCCAAATTGTATCAGAGTCAGTCTTAATCCATATAACTGGAGTCCTTATTTGCAAATAAAAAACAACCAACCAAACAAAAATAATCTAATACAGTTAGTCAGCAAAAGACAGAAGTCAGTGCAAACCAAAGTTTAAGGTACAAGGACAGAGATTGCCATATGATGGAAGCACAGAAACAATCCCAAGAAACCCAAGAATTGTGGCAAGCCAACAATATAATGCTACAGATTTTTGTAGGAAAGCATGACATTTCAAGCCTTGTTTTTGGATTGTTATATCCAAAACCATTAGCCATTAAATTCCTTTTGTAAGCACACCAGTGTGTGGTATTTGTTGTAGCAACCCTGGAAAACTAAAAGTTTTTGATTCAGGAAAGTGGTATTTTGCTATTGCAAATACCTAAATCTAAACATATTTACCCTAGTATGATTCTCAATAAATATCTTGTATCATATATATTCATTAAAATATGCAATAGCTCTTTAAACATACACATTTTAGAAAAGATAAATGGAAATGGTAATGTAAATAAGGAAATGATTATTTCATAATATGTATATTTTCTCGTCATAATAGAATGATTTCATATTGTGAAATTTGATATAGAAAACCCTAAAAAGGAGTATATTTTATAATTGGAGGTCCACTCAACAATATTGGATATATCTGAAGTGCATTTTCCAATTTTCCTGAATAAATTTTCTTAATATTAGTTTCCACAAACCTTCCTTTACTTGTTTGTTTATGAGGCTGTACATGACAAGATTCATTATTGGACAAACAGTGTCAGAAAATAATGAAAAAATCATGTCCTGAATTTTTTCAGAGGTTTCTGAAGGCTTTAGGTACACAAAACTGCCAGAGCTGAGGAAGACAGACACCACAATGATAGGAGAAACACAATTGGGAAATGACTTTCTTCATTCTTCCCTGGTTGGAAAGTTGAGCACAGAAGGAAATAGGTGAATATAAGACATAGTAATTTGGTAAAGGAGGCAGCACCAATCCTCATGGCACAGAAAAAAAAAATTGCAGTCACGATGCTGAAGATCTTAGAACAAGTGAGCCTCATAAGGGATGGGATATCACAGAAACTGATGGTCCAGATTGGGCTGATAGAAGGGCCACTGAAATGTGTTTCCAGTGTGTACTCCTGCATAGGAAAGACCACTATATAGGGAAACAAATGTCATGCAGATAGAGAAACAGAGATTCAAGATTAAATGGTATTGGATGGCCTGGCTTGTGGCCACATGCTGGTCACATCCAGGATTTTGATGAACACCACCTTTACACAATTCATTGTTCATACCATGTCATTTATTACCCTGGATGATTTATATTTAGTTCTTTATTTTTCTTTTCCAAAAGGTTATTATAAGTGCTTTACAAGTGTTTTCCAATGATCCATTCTCTTTCATATTTTTCCTGCTCTTCGACTCATCCTTCCATTGATTTCATTTCTTATAACCCATGGAAAAATTTCCAAAAGTTTTAGTATTTCTCATTTCTTGATTTTCCCTAAGTTGTATTCAAACTTAAAACATAGCCACTTCTCAGAATAATTTGTCAGGTTTTTAAATTTTCTCTTAAATATCTGCTTGCCACAATATAAATATATAATCCTTTTGAACCACTTTCATGAAATTTTCATATGTTTAATAAATTCATTCTAGTATGTCAAAGAGTTAGAGTATAAATTTCTCCTTTATATATTAAACAATCTTTTGCACAATTTATCTTTTCCTAACATGAGAGCTGGCTCAAATTTATAAGGAATCTCTGTCTAAATATTACCTTGATCCTCAAACCTCTCTTCCTCAGCTGGTATCAAATTTCCCTTCTCACTGCTTTCATAAATTGTAAAGTTCTATGCAGTACTTTTGTCCACCAAAAACTTATGTTCCTGGACATACAATTGCTTATATTGGTCCTGTTGATATGTTGAATTACATTTCCTTTTTCCTGTTTTTCATTATGGTCATTGTAAAAAGACATAATATCCATGTATTAGTCCGGACCAGTGTGCTGTTTTATTGGAAGCAGAGATTATCAAGGTCCCTGTGGACAATTCTGCGATAAAGGACTGGAGAGTTAAAATTCCCCTGAGGCAGGAGAGTGAAAGTGTATTGCTGGCTTTGCCACCTGAAAGTAAACTGTTTCTGTTGGCCCTTACTAATGCTAATGAAAAGAATTCATTTTCCAGATCAATAGCTGTATACCTGGTACCAGGGTATGTGCTGATTTACTCAACAGTGCTAACACATCTGAAACAGTAGGTGCAATTGTACACTGCCTAGTTAAGTGTACAATAATCCACCAGCATCTTACAAGGTCCATTTGTTTTCTGCACAAGCCAAAAAGAAGAGTTAAATGAGGATGTGGTAGGAATCACAACCCTTGTATCCTTCAAATCCTTGTGATGGCACTGATCTCTGTAATTACTCCAGGACTTCAGTATTGCATTTGATTTACTATTTTGCTAGGTAAGGGCAGCTCTAGTGGATTCCACTTGGCTATTCATAACATAATAGTCCTCAATCCACAAGTCAGAAAACCAACACAAGGATTCTTCCAGTTGCTGAGTATGTCTATTCCAATTATGGATTCTGGAACTGGGTAAATATCCAGAGAGTGGGTCTGGGAACCCACTGTACTCACTGTAAGATGGATCTGAACTAAAACTCCATCAGTGATTTAATCTCCAGAAGTCGCTATTCTGACTGGTGGATCACAATGCATTTTGATTATCCTGGAATTAATGTCTCTCCTGAGCCAGTATCTAATAATTCCCACAATGCCCGATCATTTTATTTTCCTCAATGCACAGTTTTCCTAGTAAAAGGCCATAGTTATCTTTGGGGAAAGCTGGTAAGAAGCCTAACACTATAAATTTTTGGCAGTATAACAGGATCCTTCCCCAAGGGGACCTGGCCTTCACCTTATTCAAGACGCTAAGGGTCTGTAAGCTGTTTCAGTTCTGGGAAGTCATAAAAGGGCCATGACTCTCTCTTTCTGCAATTCAAGTTATGGTTTTGTTCACTCGACCTAGAAATTTTCTGCTTATACCCATCAAGTAGGAATTTAGTTGGTTGCCCATCTATTTTTCTTTTAGGTACCCCATGATCTATTGGCCAATGCCATATGTCTATGTGCCTCAAGCTCTTTTGATTGCTGCTGTGAGTCTACCTTTCATTGTGATAGCCATGCCCACCTTGTCTTTGACATTTAAGTGGTGTTACTTGGCTTCTGACAGCCCTGGATCAGATCATCCCCATATTGTTAATGCTTCTAATTCCATGACAGCAGTTCCCACAGTAATATCTGACCTACAGAGAATAGCAGCCTCATAGGAGAGAGTCTCACAAATTTATTCCTCATAGTCTTGGTAAAAGGTGTGTCCCCTGGACATTTCTAGGATGAGTTGGCAGGTTTTAAATCATAAATCCATTCTAGCATTCCAATCTCTCTACACCTTTGGATATTCTCATTTACAGTATACCAAAGTAGATTAGGCACCTTAACATCAGGCATTGTAGACCATCTATTGCTCCATGGTTCAATCAGACACCTGAACAGGTAGAGCCCTTTCTAACTCCCTGAGCTAAAGCAGTGTATCCAGAATCTCTGCTTAGTGGGCCCATATCAATAAATTCAGCCTGATCCAAATTTATATTCCTTTCACCATTATCCTATACCCTTAATATCCATTCCCACACTTATTCCCCATATTTCTGTCTATATAAAGCAGAAAGCAAGCAGTTCTTTTGGAATATGGCACACGTTCTATGGGTCACACATTGTACTTCACCTTTGGGGGCTTGTTGTGACTTTAGTCTAGTTATAGGTATGGTAGAGAATAGGGTTGGGAGGGGGGGGGCTAAGAAGAAGTAGTAGAGTTGTCTTGAAAGCCAATTACCTCAGGGCATTCAACTGCAGTTTCATTTGCTGAGACAGTATTAAACTCTTCATGTGGAAGTTGTATGGCAGACTCCTGGGGCAGACTGGAGGCTGGGTAGTGCAGGATTGTGGTTGTGTGGTCCTCTTTTAATGGTGGTAAGGAGGTAGGGACTCCTTGTGGCAGGTTGGAGGTTTGGTGATGCAAGCCTAACCATCACAATGCATATCATATTTATAGTTTTACACTACAAATCATAACCCTTCTCAAGGAACTTTTATCAATTGAATCCTGTAAGTAACCTAACTGGTTATTTCCAGGACCCTCTACAACATTTTACAGTCAATAACAAGATTTAACTTTAATTACAGTCATTCCCAGGATGATATTTTCTCACTAGCTCTTCTAGGGGATCTTAGAAAATATACATGTTCTCCAGGGTTGTGTTTATAAGTAGTCAGCTTTACATTGTTTATATATTTCATTACTTTCTGAAATGATTAAAGTTATTTTGAAAAAAATCTTTGCCCAAGCTATTCTTTTGAACTAATCCCCATTTCTTCACTTATATGAAGCTTTTAAACTCTAATCTCAGCAAACTCATAATTCTGGAAATACATCGAGAATTTTGAACTTTCATGCAGTGACACTGTTCTAATTCACACATTTATCATCTCTTTGCATTATGTTTTATTAGGTCTCTATATCCAACTCAAATCAACTTATTTCATTAAACATCCTTGAAAATCACAAATTTATTCTATCTCTTTAATATTTTGCTTAAAATCCTGCATGCTATATTGAACAACAAGGACTCATTTAATATATGTATTTAAAATAGCTAACAACTTAATATTGGTAAACAGTAGTAATATTTAATGTTCCTAGATTTTTATTCATTGTATCTTTAATAGCTGTCATTAATTGTTCACTAAGGAATGATTCTGAGGACATCTATCAATTTATTCACAATATATCTAATAGTACTTTATATCCAACATAGACAAAATTGACAAGTAACTTCATTAGTAATATTCACTACCTAACATTTTATTTTTAATTAGAATATTTGAGCTCTTGGTTATAAATAGCTGATCTTTATTTAAAAAAAAATTTTTTTAAAGATAGTTAGATTACATAAATGTTACACAAAAAATATAGGGATTCCCATACGCCGCACCTCCCACAATTCCCACAACCTCCTACATAAACATCCTTCATTTGTGTGGCTTATTAATTGCAATTGATAAACACATCCTGGGGCTTTACCATTAAGCATGGACGATAGCTCACATTGTAAACCACACTTTTTCCCACACAGTTCTGCATGTTATATGATGCTATAATATGGCCTATATCTGTCATTGCAGTTTCACTCAGGACAATTCCCAAGTCCCAAAAACTCCCTTATATTACAACTGCTTTTCCCTCTCCCTCGTCCCAGAGCCTCCAGTGGCCACTGTCTCCACATCAATGCTGTAATTTCTTCCATTGCTTGAATAACA
The DNA here is from genome assembly GCA_029593785.1 of Cabassous unicinctus. Lineage (NCBI taxonomy): Eukaryota > Metazoa > Chordata > Mammalia > Cingulata > Chlamyphoridae > Cabassous > Cabassous unicinctus. The sequence continues at coordinate 7,312 of JAQZBX010016361.1, read as the reverse complement.
ATATGTCTACAGTAGAATACATGTAAGTCCACTCTGGTCCATAGCTTTTCCCCCCATCCTGAGGAGTCTGGAATGGTGATGTCCACTCCACCTCCAATTGAGAGGGGGCTTATATCCCATGAGGAAGATGGATGGAAATATCCTGCCTGCTGTTGCAGACTCTCTCCATTCCCTAGGATGGCCATTGTCCAACATCATCTCCCACTAGTTGTCCTGGGTGAGTCCAAAGAGCAGTAGAATAGTAGCTGCTGCTTCACTGAGGTTCCAGGCCCAGCTGGCACATGGACAGCCTAAAGACTCAAGTTTCTGGACGTACACGTACAAACTCCAGCACCAAATACAGGTTTGAATAGAAGGGACAGATGAGCCATGTGCAGGTAAGACATAATTGAGTCCAACTCTCTCACTGTCAGGAGCACAAACTCCAAAGTAGGGTCCACTGGCATGGCACCAAAGTGCAGAGCTAACTGCCCTGACATAGGACATGGGTGTCTCCAGAGTCATCAGGAGCCCCACTATTTGGGGTGATATACACTTTGGACCTCTATGAGATCCTACTGAGATGTGTGTAAGTGTTACCTCTGGGATGAACTCCCAACTCATTTTGAAGTCTCTTAGCCATATAAACTCTTTTGTACTTACCTTTTCCCCATTTTATTCAAGGTCTTTTTCCAGTTGCATTGCCAGTTGGCACTTGGTGGCAATTCCTCGGTGCCAGGGAGGCCCATCCTAGGAGTCATGTCCTATGCTGGGAGGAATGTAATTCATTCATATACTGAGTTTGGCTTTGACAGAGGCCACATTTGAGCAACAAGAAGGCTCTCAGGAGGCAACCCTTAGGTACCCCATAACAATAGGCTAAGTTTCAATGTCAAGAGCAAAGGCTCATAAGGCTAGTCATCAATATCAAGGGCCCATCAGTGGATCATCTTCTTTTGCCAGTCACTGCCCCTGAACTTGGGGGACTGTTGCTTCACCCTTAAAGAATGTGGCAGAGCTCTCCAGTATGGGAGATTCAATAAATGAATCATCTCATTTATTGAGTGATTCTTCAAACACTGTGACAATGCCCCGTGAACATTTAAACATTTTTATATACCTTATATTTATGCTCAGGTGAACTTCCTCCCACACATCCCCCATCCCTGACATACCACACCAATGATCCTCCCCTGCCCCAGTTGTAACCCTTCTGTGATCCAAAGCTTCTTCAAAGATGAAGCCATTACAATAACTGAATACAATTAATAGGAAAATGAAATAGAAATGATAAGCTTAAATGTAAGAGATAAAATACATAAAAATTTTTAGAAAACTAAAAATAAAATAAAATTAAAAGATTGGGATATTAAAAAAATGAAAAATAAAAAAAAATTTTTTGGACCTTTTGCCTTTCATCACTGAAATATCTGGTGTCCAGTCTGTACTGTAGCACCTTCCCACTCTCATTACCCAGTGTCTCACTATTATTCATTTTATTTTTCAAAGAAGTTTTATGTCACAGCAAAGTCACACACAGAATACAGGAGACACTCATATACCCAACATCTTCCACCTTTCCTCCTCCCCATATTAATACCTTTTTATATGTGAGTGGTAGCATTGTTATAACTGATATACAATAGTGAAACATAGCTACTAAACATTGTCAATGGTTTACACTATGGTTTATATTTTAGATCATACACTTTTATAAATTTTGTTGATATTTACCATGTCCTGTGTCAATTGCTGTATGGTAATGAAGAATATTTCCACTGACCACTAAACACCCCCTGTTTGGTCAATTCTATTCCTCCCACCCCATTCTCCCAAGGCCCACGGTTTGACTCATTGGATGAGAAGATTCATAGTTACATGCAACAAGAGGTCTTGACACACTGGTTTGTTCTTTCTTATTAGGAACTGCCCTTGCTCTTGAGAGACTCCCACCTGTCTATTTCTGAATAAATCAGTCCTTCCAAAGATGGAGTCCAACTTCTTCCCACTCATGATGTGGGTCTCGACCTACTGATACACCACATTATGCCAGAATGAACACTCACACACTCGAAAGAAACCTGCTCCAGGTGCACCCTGTCCCAAATGTGTCCCCAACCAACACCCTAAACCAGTGACACTTCCTTGTCATTTTGCCATAAGAGCATTCCCACCTCTGTACTTTCAACTCATACCCATAAATCCCCAGTTTTCACCTAATCCCTATCCCAAACCTCCCCCCAGTATCCTGGACCTTCTAACCCACCCTTCCCAATCTACCCACCTGTCAACCCTGCACCACCCAACCCAATAATATCATTAACCTCCTGTCCTTTCCCTTCAATACGCAACTATACTCTATCACATTACTATAGATTACATCCATATTGGTGATGGCTCCCAAACTTCTCTTCTATTTCTATTTCTTATAAACCTATCTTATAGACAGTAACTCTCTGAGAAGGCTCAATTTCCTTAATTCATATCAGTGAGGTCATGTACTGTTCATCCTTCAATGCCTGGCTTAAAGGATGAATAGCTGACCTTTATAAACTGAAGACCAAGCCTACTCTTCATTACATTCCCATCAAAGATAAATATATAACAAAATCTTGAAATCAAGTCAATAATCACAGACATTATAGATCACTATATTTCACTCCGTAGGCAGAAAGCAACTTAATGATTTTAAATTGAATTTCTGTTGATGGACATTTATGGTAGAAACATAGTTAAATAATCTAATTTAAGGAATATATAAAATTTGTATATTTCTTTGTTAGTGTTTTTTTTTAAACTTATGAATCTATTTGATACAATTTAACATCACTAATAGCTTATTGGAATCAGAACAATATGAATTTACTGATTTAAAAATATGTTTCTTACAGAGTTATCAAACTTCTTCTATATAGGAATTTCCCATATTTGACCAAATAAATCCAATGATTTTGCCAAGATTCATCAGAATGCATGTGTCCTATATTTAAAATGCTAAAAGTGTGACACTGAAAAATGGCTTCATTTATTACTCTTGCACCTTGTATTTCTTCCTTGTATAAGCAGCTGCCTTCTGAACTACTTAAAAGCCAAATAGGGCAGAAACGAAACAAAGTCCTGAGGATTCAGCTTTTGAAAAACTTCTTACACCATTACAATTATGGTCAGTAAAAAAGGAAAATGAACCCTGCTGAACTGCTTATGAAATATTACTTAAGAAAGTGTTAAAATTTCTAAAATGGTGTTATATATGTGTATATATATATATGTATGTATAAATACATATATATTCCAAATCTTTTATATATTGTTTGTTCTTTAATAATAAGGCCCTTCTTGGATTCCTCTTACCTTATGTATGAAAAGTTCTGTGAATTTTATATGTATATTGCCAAAATGGTGGAAATTATAAATTTTAAATCAATAGAGATAGCATAAAGAAATAATTAATCATGGAACTCCCTGATATTACATTTTTGACATTTGAATTACAACTATGATTATAACATTAGTAACAATAATTCTATGAACTTGTAAATTAAAAAAATTAACTTGGTATGCATTTACTGATTTTAATTATCCCTGCATTGTATTTATTAAAGTTTCACAGAAAACAGTGTTGCATTATCATTCTATTCATTCTCTCATTTTTTTCCTATATATTAAGACTAAGCACTTTATTAAGAAATCTGTTCTGTAAAGTGTCCAAATTTAGGAGTTAGTGAAAACTACAAAATATTACCACCTCCTGGAATGCCATCATGGTTGTATTCTATTGCTGGTGTCTTACACTGTTGTGCTATCATGAAATGGGAAAAGTGAGGCCAGGGAGGTAAACTTACCTGCTCTGGACCTCATAACCAATTAGTGGCACAACCAAGACCAAAATTCAAATGTCTGAGGTTTCAGCTTTTTACTCCACCCACAAAGGGACAACCAGGAAAAAACAATAACAGTGTATCACTTGGTCATTTTTCCCCAATGAAAAAAATTCACTTGTGCTCTGCCTGCCTTCTACCAGTGATATTTTAGTTTTTTGAGAATTAACATATTAGGGATCACAGAATGGCGATGGGAAATATGTGGTCTCTGCTTGGTGCTTTAATCCAGAGACAGACTGGGAAGAAGTGTCTTATGTCTCTGAGAAACCAGTTTCATTTTGGAACTAACTGATATTAGTTTCAGGGAAAGTGTGAAGTTCATTAATAGACTTAGAAATGAACATAGAACATACATTTAAATGGCAGTTACTCTGAATCCTGTTCAGAGCACCATTAGACAGTATGACTAACTCCTAATGCTTCCCCATTTGGATGAGGATTATCAAAAGACAACTGAAGAAATAATTACAAACACAAGTCCATTCAGGTAATATCCAGCAATGAAACTCTAAAACCCTTCCTTTATTATCCAATTAATCATGTTTAGGGGTATAATGAGTGTAGCTTTATAGACCCTGTCCAGCAGGAAAACTTTGACTGAGAAGACCCTATTTATAATAACAGCTGTCTATGGATGCTATCCTGAAGGAAAAAGGTTTCTTCTTATGCTCATTTCTCCATTACATAAACTGGACCACACTTAAGGAGTCAAAATACATAAGGATCAAAGCACCAAAGATGGAAACGAAAGTTGTGACACATGCTATACAAAGTAAGACAGAGAGCAAGAAAATGTTCCTTGTCTTACCATTCTATACAGCACTGGTCCAGTCTACCCCCTGATCCCAGCCCTTGCTTTCCCCAAACTGAACATTCCAATAGATGTGCCCAGATCATTACTGAATTTAGCTTTCTGGGTCCTTTAATTTGCAGTATAAGTACTCTACACTAAATGTGATTAAATGCAAATATAATCTCTTCAAGAAACCTCCATAACAAAATACCAGATTCCCTATTAACAATAAAAGGGGATCAAGTTTAACAGGCCAAAATAGAAGTCTGTCAGAATGCTTATAGATGGCACAAGATAGCTCTGACTTCAGCCCATGTGTTGAACGGAAATCAATGGCAAAACCCCATGGTACATTGGCTTAAATACACAGAGTCATGTGGGAAACTGAAGAATGGACCTTTCTTGGCATTTAGTCATCCTCTGAACTCTCAACAGACCTTTCATCTGCAGCCACTTTCCAATTTGTACGTTTGTTTGTCCTCTCCTGTATCTCACTGTTATCTACAGGAATGTGAACTTTTTTCTCTTTCTTTTTCCTTTTGGTTTTCCTAGTGTCTCTTTCCTCACTTTCCTCAGAACTGCTGGATGCTGAGTCATTTGACTGAGAAGTGCCATTTTCTGACTCTAAGAATGAAGCAGATTTTTTGAGAGACTTTTCCCTGGATTTTTTCTTGCACTTTTGTGGTTGCTTCCTTTTTCTGGTACTAGAAGCTCCAGTTTCTTCTGAAAACTCACTCGAGGAATCGGCTGTTACATCTACGGCTTCCTTTTTGCTTTTCTTCTGCTTTTTGTGTGACCTTTTTTTCTGCTTTTGTGTGTGTGTGTGTGTGTGTGTTTGTGTGATTTCTTTGACTCCTTGTGTTTGCAGGATTTGTGGGTAGATGATTTTACCTGGGGAGATGTTTTTCTTCCATTGATAATTATCTTCCTGATCACTACTGTCTTTCAAATTCTTCAGGATAAACTCTTTGTAACCACTGTGACCCCATCTATCTGGCATGCTAGATTCATAATCATATAACTTCTTGTTCCAGGATTTAGCCTTAAGAAAATCATCTTCCAGTGTCTCAGAAATTTCATGCTTTGGCCTTCAATAATCTATTTACTTTCTTCATCAAAACCATCACTACACATCCAGCTTGAACTGCTGGACATTTTCCTTCTGGTCCCCTGGTAAGCATCTTCCATCTGTTACTCCAGTTCTCTTACTTTCCACATATCTGATTCCTCCTGAATCTTTTTGGGAGCATCTGTGTGCTGGATGACATTCCTCAGAAGGACCTTCCCCAAAGGAACCCGGGACATTCTTCAATCGTGCACTGCAGCCTCGCGTGGTGGGGATGGGGGGAGGAAGCACTCTTAATTCTCTCATTTTTTATCTCATTTTCATTCATAATGCAAATATAAATTCCAAATGTGAAGAAAAAGATTGTGTTTCCCTTCATTTTGTTAATTCAGGTTATTACATCAATTAATTTTCTTATGTTCAACCACTTTTGCATACCTGGATTTATAGACTTGACCATGGAGTATAATACTTTTAAAGTGAGGTTGCATTCAATTTGAAAATCTTTCATTCAGGATTTTTGCCTTTGTATTCATAAGAGAAATTAGTCTATAATTTTATTTTCTTACGGTTTCATTATATGACTTTTGTATTAATAGGATGTTATCTTCACAGAATGAATTAGGTAATGTTAACTCCTGTTCATTTTTTTTTTTTGAAGACTATTTGATAATAAGTACTAATACTTCTTGGACTATTTGGTGCAATTCAACTATGAGGCCAACTGTTCTTAGGTTTTTATTGTTGGGATGTTTTTAATGACTGATTCAAACTCTTTGTTTGTAATTGATATGTTAAAATTTGCTATTTCTTTCAGAGTGAGTGTTGTTTGTTCATGTATTTCTAGGAGTTTTTCCACTTAATCTAGCTTGCATAATTTGTTAACATTGAGTTGTTCATATTATCCACTTTAATTTTTTTTTTTTATTTCTGTGGGGTGAGTACAAATGTCTCCCCCCTCATTTGTGATTTTATTTACATAAATAAATATAAATTTATATAAATAAATCCCTGGTTACACAGGGATTTATATTCTATGACATACGCCTATAGCCTACTAATTTAAAAAGATATCAACTAAGCTTCAATAGCATATACATTATCTGTTCTGATATCCCTCTGTTGCCCCTTGTTATGTTGCTTTTTCCTCTTTAAGGAAGAGGATTTTACCACTTTAAAATTTCTAGGTCCATTATCAAGAAAACATCTTTTACTTTTTCAATTGTATTCTGACTCTTCTAGAAATTAAGAGTAGAGTTGTATAATGATGGCACAGTTCTACTGGGATTTCCATTTACACTTTAGTTATCCATACTGAAGAAATTTTTTACTTGATACTACTCCAAGCAACTCTCTTCTGCATTTCCTTTAAACAGGCAGCACTCTCTTTAGTAATTAGTGTAGGGCAAATCATTTGTTGATGAATTTCCTCAGTTTCCATGATTATTTTAAACTCACCCTCATTATTAAAGGGCATTTTGCTGAATACAGAATTTTGCCTGGCAGTTTTCCTCTTACATTACCTTAAATATATTACACCACTGCCTTCTTGTCTCCATGGTTTCTAAGACATCAGAACTTTGTCTTTTTTAG
>JAQZBX010016360.1:0-36565 GCA_029593785.1 Cabassous unicinctus | reverse complement strand
ATTTTTATTATTTCCTTTTTTCTGCTTGCTTTGGGATTCTTTGTTGTTTTTTCTAGTTTCTCCAGGTGTACAGCTATGTCTTTGGTTTTAGCTCTCTCTTCTTTTTTAATATAAGCAAGTATGGCTATAAATTTCCCTCTCAACACTGCTTTTACTGCATCCCATAGGTTTTGATATGTTGCATTCTCATTTTCATTCATTTCAAGGTAGTTATTGATTTATTTTGCAATTTCCCCCTTGACCCACTGATTGTCTAAGAATCTGTGGATTAACTTCCATATCTTTTTTCCTATTCTGTTTCTCTGCCCCTTATTAATTTCCAGTCATTTGGTTGTTGTCAGAGAAATTACTTCATAAAGTTGCAATCTTTCTGAATTCCTTGAGCATTTTTCTGTGACCTAGCATGTGGTCTATCCTGGAGAATGATTCATGTATGCTTGAGAAAAATGTATATCCTCCTGTATTTCGGTGTAATGTTCTGTATATGTCTATTTGGTCTAGATCCTCTTAGATATTATTCAAGGTCTCTGTTTCTTTATTGACCCACTGTTGAGATGTTCTGTCTAATGGTAATAATGGTGTATTAAAGTCCCTCACTATATTTGTAGAGGCACCTATTTTTCTACTTAGTTTTTCCAATTTTTACCTCATGTATTTTGAGGCACCCTGGATTGATGCATAAATGTTACAGTTGTTCTTTTTTTTTTTTAATAAATTACCCCTTTTATTAATATATAGTGCCCTTCTTTGTTGCTTATACTAATTTTTCATTTAAAGTCTATTTTGTCTGATATAAGTGTAGCTACTCCCACCCTTTTTTGGTTATTGTTTGCATGTAAAATCTTTTGCCAACCATTCACTTGCAACCTCTTTGCATCCCTGGATCTAAGGTGAGTTTCTTGCAGACAACTTATAGATGGGTCATATTTCCTCATCCATTCTGTCAATCTAAGTCTTTTGATTAGAAAGTTTAATCCATTAACATTCAATGTTCTTAGGAAGTGGATGTGGCTTAAGTGATTGGGCTCCTGTCTACCATATGGGAAGTCCTGGGTTTACTTTGTGGGGCCTCCTAGTGAAGACAAAAGTGAGCCTGGCAGCTGGTGTGGAGAGCTGACACAACAAGATGATGCAACAGAAAAGAAACACAGATGGAAAAGACAATGAGAAACACAACAAACCAGGGAGCTGAGGTGGCTCAAGTGATTGAGTGCCTCTATCCCACATTGGAAGGTCCCAGGATCGTTTCCCAGTGCCTCCTAAAGAGAAGGCGAGAAGAGAAGACAAGCAGACACAGAAAAACCAGCAGCATTTTCTGCAAACACAAGTGGCAAAGGGGGTGGATAAATAAAAGAAATCTTTAAAAAAAAATTCAGTGTTATTACTGTCAAGGCAGTATGTACATTAGCCATTTTTTCTTTAGGTCTATATATGTTGTGGCAGTTTTGATATTATTTGTGAATTCCAAAAAGAAGTAGAGAGTTTTGCCACCCCAGGCTACAGAGAGGGAGGATCACATTCCCCAAGGGTTGGTTAGAGTAATATTGACACCCCATAGGTCTGGGAGGGGTGGGCCTAGCCTCTATAAATTAGGGAAGGCCAGGTCACCAACTCATAGCTCTGGGAGAGTTGGGCCTATAGGCCAGAAATTAAGGAGCATGTTGCCTCCCCCTCACTGTACTAAGGGGGTTGAGACTCTACCCTAAAAATTGGGTAAAGTGTGGCCATCACCCCAATATTCTTGGAGGGTTAGATCTGGAGTTCAGTCACCAGCCAGATGCTTGATGAGGGTTGAACCAAGAAAATGGTCATTGGGCAAGCCTGTAGAAAAGGAGGGGCCCCATGAAGGAGAAGAAACCATTATCTTAAGAATGACTCTCAGACTTTGAAATCTAATGGAGTATGTCCTGCAGGTTTTCACAATTATTGGGGACCAGTGACTCATGTTTACCTCCCAAATTTTCCTTGTGGTAATGCAAATGTTTATCCTATGTCTGTCCCTTTGTATATTGGAAACAGATATATTGTTTTGTAGATTTCACAGGTCTACAGCCAGAGGGGACTTTGCCCCAAGACAAACTATATTTCTATAAACTGACTGTGATATGATTTTGTATTTAGCATTGTTACTGATTTAAGGTGTCTTTTTTTTAATATTATAATTTCTTTTTTGGAATTCAGAGAGTGGAGTGTAGCAATTTGATATTATTTATGAATTCCAAAAAGAGATACAGATTATGTTTGTAAACTGGTCTGTTCTTCTGAAGATTATACCCTTTGATTGTTTTAAATTCAAAGGTTTTAAACTTACTTAATTAAGCCAATTCAGGGCATTTGATCTGACCATATCAGTAGGTGGTGACTTAGGGTTGAGTCCCCACCCCCTTGGGCTATATAAATGGGCACTCACTCAAGAGGATGGACATGGAAGAAGATGAAGAAGAGGAGAAAACTTGGTTATTTCAGTCCTGTTATGTGATAGAAAGGACAAGTTTCAAATAGGTAAAGTCCCCAGAAGAGAGACATGTCCTACGACAGCCTGTAGCTGAGAGAGAGGAAGGATGAACCCTCACAGAGATCAGCAACCATCTTGATTCAACATGTGGCAACTGACTTTGGGTGAGAAAGGAACCTTGAGTTGGACTCTTTAGGGCCTTGTCACTGTAAACTTTTACCCCAAATAAATACTCTTTATAAAAGCCAACAGATTTCTGGTACTTTGCTTCAGCACCCCTTTGGCTGACTAATATGTATGTCATATATTATTTTTATTTCTCTTTTTATCTTTTTAGTTATTATTACTAATGATCTTCCTTTCTATACTTTTCTCCAGTCCTCTCTCTCCTGTTTTTCCCTTTCACCCTGCAGAATTCCCTTTAGTGTTTCTTGAAGGGCAGATTTCTTGTTGACAAACTCACTTAATTTCTGTTTATCTGTGAATATTTTGAACTCTCCCTCATTTTTAAATGCCAGCTTTGCTGAATACAGAATTCTTGCCTGGCTTTTTTTTTTTTTTTTTAGCACCTTAGCTATGTCATACCACTGCCTTCTTGTCTCCATGGTTTCAGATGAGAAATCAGCTCTTAATCTTATCAAGCTTCTCTTGTATGTGACAGAGCTTTTTTCTCTTGCTGTTTTCTCTCTTTGTCTTGAGCATTTGACAATTTGATAAGAATATGTCTCAGGATAGGCCTGATAGGATTTATACTGTTTGGAGTGTGCTGCACTTACTGAACTTGGACCTCCATGTTCCTCAAAAAAGTTGGGTAATTTTCAGCCATTATTTCCTCCAACATTCCTTCTGCCCCCTTTCCCTTCCTTTCTCTCTATGGGATGCCTATAATGCCTATGTTTGTATGTTTCATGCTGTTATTCAATTCCCTGAGTCCCTGCTGAATTTTTCTATCTTTTTATCTATCTGTTCTATTAGCTGTTGATATCTTCAGCGTCACTAATTCTCTCCTCTGCTTGTTCAAAAATGCTGTTATGTGCTTCCGGTGTGTTTTTGATTTCTTGCATTGTGCCATTCATCACCATCAGATCTGTTATATTTTTTTTGTATGTTTACAGTTTCTTCAGTATGTTCCGCAAGTGTCTTCTTAATATCCTTTATCTCTTCCCTCACTTCATTAAGTTGATTCATCATATTTGTTTGGCCATCCTTGAGTAGTTGTTCCACGTTCTGAATCTCCTACTGTTTTTTAGTTTGTTCATTAGATTGGGCCATGTATTGATGTTTCTTAGGATGGCTTGTGATTTTTTGCTAGTGTCTAGGCATCTATTTATCCTAATGGGCTTATTTAGATGGTTAACTTCTCTTTCTACTCCATGATTTTATTATTCTTTTGTTTTGTTTTGTGTTAAGGTTCCTCTTTGACACTTGTTTCCACTTATTCTATATCCTTGTAGTTATCCTAATTCCCAGTTTTTGTTTGGCTTCTTTGTCTCTCTGTCCCTTTCCTTCCTGGAAGATGCACAGTACTCTCCTGGTCTGCATATCCCCAAAGCAGCTCCCTTGGATAGTTTTTTGCCCTTCTTCAGTTGTTTTTGGGAGAGAGTTTAGTCCTGCTTGCCTACTCTGATACCATCTTCCCAGAAGTACTACTACATCTTTAAAAGTTAACTCATATGAGTGCTAAAACTAAAAGTACTTATTCCTTAAATAATTCATCCAGTGGCTACATCAGATTGCCTTTGTGTATTTTATTATGTTTCCAGCCAGTATCTAATTCTTATCAATCAAACTAGAAGTCATAGCAACCATGGTAACCCTACAGTAAAGAGCACTGTCAAACATGATCACTGTATATGGTCATGACATTTTTGCCCTTTCCTACTTCAAGGGATATCATTCACATAGATATAATGTTAAGGACACTCTCTCGACATGGGCCTGTGCGCTATTGCCAAGTGACCAGAGAATTGTCTGATTATATCACATGCTAGAAATCTCCAGGAAAATCCTAATCAAAGGTGTAAGAGTTCTCTGTTTGATTTATGTGGAAAACTGGCCTGCACCTCCAAAAGAAAATGTGGCAAACCCACATTAAGGAATACTCAATTTTTTTTTCTTGAGGCCCTAAGTTTAAGAGTTAATGTCAACCTTGTTAGGAAATACTAGGAATGACTCCTCTATAACTGCTGGAAAATTAAGTTTTTATTCTGGTCCCTGGTTTATGAATGAGGAAAAAACATCCAAAAGCACACTAGCTCTACAATATTGGCCCATGGTGGCCAGAGATTAAGGATTCTAGTTTTGTTCTCCAAGTTATTCTTCCTAGATTTATGGAATATGGAGTGATTTTCATGCTAGAACGATTTCCAAATGTGAGAAAAATGATTCCAAACTCTTTTGTCACAGAAATACAATTTAAGCCTCAAGGATTAATAATTAACAATAATGTAACAATATACAACAATTATAACACTATAATATAAGAATAATTAAAACTAATATGGTACTGGTATGTGTGGATGGCTAATGCTGGCATCTGAGCCTGCTGTTGCTGATTTTCCCTACAAGGCACTGCATTCTCTGAAGCCTCCCTGCTAAGAGGAAGCCAGAGGCTGCTGGGCTCTGCTTTGTGGTATTTCCCCACCAGGTCTCATAATGCTAGTTTTTGATGATACAGATAGTGAGGCAGAGGTGGTGTTGAGATTTCATTTTGATTAAAGTGTACACAGCCCGGGGCCTCCTTGTGAGGGCATGCCGGCCGGCCTGTGCGACACTGTGGGCTGATGCAGCAGAATCTCACAGCAAGCGGGAGATAAGCAGACACAGAGGAAACACACAGCGAATGGACACAGTAAAACACAGGCAGCAAGGGGGGATAAATAAATAAATAAATAAATCTTTAAAAAAAATAAAATAAAGTGTACACAGGACAGAGTTATTGATTCTGTGATGCCAATTCAGCAATATCTAAGTTGAAGTGTTATGCCCAGTTTCTAGTCTGTGATTCAAAAAGTCCCTTTTTGCATGTGTGAGGAGAATCATGATTAAGAATGAGGCAGACTGCCTGTGTTCAGATTTTGGCTTCATCTTATTACTGTGCATAAGTTAGCGAGTTTTCCGACATTTCTAAGCTTAGTTTTCTCATCAGTAAGCTGTCAATAATAATATTCAGCGGTTATTGAGCTATACTCTGCATAAGTCTATCCTAAGCACTTTATATTAATCTCACAATAATCTTATTGTGTAGATGCTATTATTTGCTCTATTTTACAAATGAATATATTCAGGTCATGGTTCATTAGTCCCCTAAACTCTAATATGGAGAAGAAGAGGGAAATAAATAGGCTTCTTCAACTCACCAACATATATTGCCTAGACTGGGAAAATATGAGAATAAATATTCACAAAACAAGACATTGTTTTCTTATTCTATTTTCCCTCTAAAGCTCAGTCTGACGCAAGACCATGGGTTCAGTTGTTTTATATGGAGTTGATCTCAGAAAACCAAGGTGAGGAAACAGGGTAATTGAGATAGGGAAAGAAAAGTCAATAAAAGTAGTCATCACTTGGTCACTCCTGTGGGAGATGGGAGTTCAATTTCAACAGAACAGCTGAGAATCATACAGAATGATTCTCAGAGTTCCCCTTTAAAAGACAAGGCACTGTCAATTGTCAGTTGTTATACAGCAGACTTTTATACCCCACACTTCTAAGATTAGCTTCCTTATGAGCAGAGCAGGGTCTCACATCTGAGAAGATGGCCCAGAGGATGAAAGTGGCTTGCATGTAGGGTAAAATGTCAACATGCATTCGAGCTTACAGGAAAGTGTAAGCCACAACAACTGAAATCAGACATAGACTGATGGGATATGTTAGAAGGCACGAAAGACATTTGCAACCTCTGTGTTGTGGACTCCACATCTTTTGGAGAGCTGATAGCTGTTTTCAGGATATGTGAGTTGGAGGGGTTGAGGTTCTACAGGAATAAAGGATGACTTAGTCTGGAATCTTCAAGCCTGGGTCATGACAGATTTGTTGGGGACCTCAAAACTAGTGAGTAAGGATTTGCTCTTGGAAGGAGATAAAAAATTCTGTCTTGGGGTCAGGAGCAACTCTCTCACTAATTTGAAGTAGGAGTTTCCTTTCACATGCCCATGGATTTCAAAGTCTTACACTGAGAGCCAGGAGAAAAAATACACAGTGACCTATCTATAATATGAGTTGAACTGGGCATTGATGAGATTAAACTGGGCAGAGTTGTTGCCTTCATGTCTCTTTATTAAATTTTTTCATTCAGAAATATATAGTAAGTCATATTAGACTTTGGGTATGGAGTTTCAGTCTGGGACTTTTAAAAACAGGCATTTTAGGTGGTACTAAATCCCAAATTCTACTCCTTACAGTGTTTTTTTTTGAGGTACCGGAGCCGTGGATTGAACTCCAGGCCTGGTGTGTGGGAAACCATTGCTCAACCACTGAGCCACATCAGCTTCGCTGAGTTGGTTTTTTCATTTGTTTGTTGCTCATCTTTTTGTTTTTAGGAGGAACTGGGAACCGAACTTGGTATCTCCCATGTGAGAAGCAGGCGCTCAACTGCTTGAGCCACAGCCATTCTCCCTTACCGCCTTTTAAAAAAAGCATGGAGAAAAGCAAATTTTAGAGGGCTCTGAACTCAATTGGTTGGAACAGATAACTCTCTACCCCTCTCCACGATGATTATGATTTCAGAAACTCAGATGATGGATTCAACTATAGCTATGATACAGAGTTTATAAAAAATACCCCTGACTGGAGAAGACTTGTTTTATAAGGGCTAATAATATTTTTGACCAATTGAAAAATGAACCCTGTATTATAAACTTTTTTTAAAAAAGGTATTGAATTTTGAATTCTCTGGACCTAGAAATTGGATATTTTTAAAAATCCAAGAGTAAAAAGAGTCATAAAAGCAATCACAAACAAATAAATAAACAATATACATAAAAGTGTTTCTCTTTTACATTCAATATAAAAGTTGAAGGAAAAGATGAAGAAAGATTAAGATCTTGGAAGTCAGGCTAAACAGAATATAAATGAAAAAGGAAGTATAAATATACCTAAATATTCTAAACGATTAGATTAGGAAAGAGTATTATTTTTACTATTATAAGAACTCAAATGTTTACTACTGTCCAGTGAAGTCTAATGCTAGATAACGGGATGTTTCCTGGATCTCTGAGGGATCCTGGATTGAAGAAATTATTGAGATACCTTAATACAGGACAGAGAATAAACAAACAGGTAATCCATCTTTTGATGATTGAGAATTCTACACTGTGTGGTTACACAAAAATTTAGACAAGAGTGGGAAGAGATTGCCTATTAAATCGCAAAAATCCTTTTAGCAGTGACCGATGAGTTTTGAAATGACTCAGTTATTCTGGTAAGAAGAATGAACTTGACTTATTCCCTCAGCAAACATGGCTGAGAAATTTATTGAGTAAGGACTCCAAGGGAAGTTATAGTTGAAAGAGACAATCTAAAGTCAAAAGAGGCATGACCACATTAAATGTAATCCAGTTATGTGTGTGATTTTGGTTTGAAGGAATGGAACCAGCTATGTGTAATTATTCTATTCAGATAAATAAAGATGGAGAAAACCTGCTTAAATAATGGATGTTGTGTTTTTTTTTCAGACCCAGAAATCATTGACTTCTTATCTCATTCAGTGAGGAATCTTACATGACAGAATATAGAGGAATATATTTAGAAAACAAAATTCTGACTTGGAAATACAGTAAAAGGAGATGCTAGGAGCACATGCAATTACATGAGCAATTGGTCATATAAGTATTGGAAAAATAAATGGGACACATTTAAATAGGCTAAAAAGTTTTAAATACAGCAGCCCCTAGTCAAAAAGAGTAGGAGAATAATGAGAACACGTGCATGAGGTGTATTGATTCACGTTGGATTCCTAGGGTTATATAATTCAAAAGAGGCACTTTTCTTATTCCTTATTTATATTTCACATTTAGTTGCATTGTTCAACAGATTCTTAATAATGGTTATTAATAATAGCTACAACAGATCTCCTTACTTTTTTTCTTAATATTAGTACAATAAGTCTCTACACTTTGAACCTTAAATGTCATTTTGACTATTAGTGTGAGAAATCTATTTTTTACTCTGCTCCTTAATTATATATCTACATTAATATTTTAAGATATCCGTTAGTTTCCTGGCCAAGGAATTGAGGACACCAATCCTACAACTCCACATAATTGAATTCTGCCACAAACTTGACTGAGGTTGGAAGCAGATTTTCACCCAGAGACCCAACATAAGCATCAAAGTTGATGTCACCTTGATTTGCCCTTGTGAGACCCTAAACAGAGTACCCAACTGAGTCTGTGCTAATTTGTCATGGCAGCCATATCAAACTAATATAGTATGTAATATGTAATATAGTTTTGCTGAAATAATAAGTGGTAGAGTAGTATATTTTTAAAATTCAATAGGGTTTGTATAGGGAACAAACTATAGCAATCCTTGGGAAAATATAATTTATCCTCTTAAAAGACTCTAGATTTGTCTTGAGAGATAGGGAAAAATTTGGACCTGAATCCACATATATAAGTTATTGTTTAACATAGATAAACTGAATTATAGTTTAAGTATATTTGTATTAATTGACATTCTCATTTTCTGAAGAATATAAAAATACAGCTCTACATGAAGGGAATCTCCTCTTTCACACAGTGCAATGATACAGTTATGTACAATGGTGAAGTTGATATTACTCTTTAAGGGCTACATATCATGTCTGTTTTGCAGCAGTTGAAAAGCATTTTGAAATTTGGGAACTTACTGGTCACCCAAGCATATTTGAAACAATGTCCATGAAATGTCCATCAAAACATCCTTGACATTTAAATATCCTTTTTCTGGAATAAAACTTCTTGGCTCAAATAAAAATATAATTTTTTCTAAAAGTATGTTCAAGCATATTATATTTACTAGAATTATATTTACTTGATAAATTAATTTTTTATGAACAGAGATCATAATATTGTCTATTGAAAGATTAAAAATAAAGAGAACAGCCCCAAAGTCAAATGGGGAAATCCAGCCATCTTCTAGATATGCTGCTCAAGGCAGAGAGAGAGAAAAAAAGAGACAGAGAGACAGACTATTGTTAAATGTGCTCCTGTCCCATAATTTGGAAGATACTAGTAAATCCCAGCTGATATCCAGTTAACAAAACAGCCTGGGAATCGCAGCCAGGGGAATCAGTCTGCTTATGTGACAGAGCAGACCAGGCAAAGGAAAAAATTCTCTTAGTGTATCTCCCAGTATTTCTGCATGTCTAATGGTTAACTATAATAAAAGATTAGAGCAACCTGATATGAGCAGGACCGCCAAGGAATGTTAAACTCATCAAAAATGAAGATATGGATTACCTGCCAGCTGAGGTCCAAGCCTAAAAAGCAAACAAAACATTAAATGGGCATGAAGAAATTTTGGTTGTGAATCTATATTCACTATTGTATGGATTCACAGATGTATACATATACAAAACTCACCAAACTGTACAATTTCAACATGTGTAGTTTATTGTATGTTAATTATTAATAAAAATATTAAAGAAGAAATAGGTAACTTCCTAGCTCTATATCTATTTAAGAATTTAGACTGTTATTTAAAGACATTCCTACAAATAAAACTTCATGGCCAGATAGCTTCACTAGTGAATTCTACCAAAATTTTAAAGAAGAAATGGTACAATTAATGCAATTCTACACAAAACTTTCCAGAAAATTTAATTCCCCTCTCAATCAATTAAGCCAGCATTACCCTTATTACAAAACAAGACAAAGAAATTATGAGAAAAGAGTAATAATACATGAACATACTAGTGAAAGACTAAATACCTTTTCTCTAAACTCAGAGACAAGGAAAGAATGTTAGCTCTCATCATTTCTATTCAGCATTATATTGGAGAACCTAGTCAATTCAATAAGAGGGGGAAACAAAGCATCCAGATTCGTAAGAAAGAACCAAACTGTCTTTGCACTGTCTAGGTTTGCAGATGACCTGATATTCCTTGAAGAAAATTTACAAAAACCTACTGGAGGTAATAAATGAGTTTAGCAAGTTTGCAAACTACAAGATCAGTAGATTTTTAAAAATTGCATTTATATATACTATGTATATAAACAATCTGATATTGAAATTTAAAAAATAAAACACTGCTGTTTTAAAAATATAAATATACTCTGTTCTTTGCTTTATCCTTCAATTGTCATCTACTCAAAGGAAAGAAAAAATCAGTAAATAAATTTTGGATGACAGAAAACAGGTGTTTCACTGCCAAAGGAAAAAACTTGAAAAAAGAATGGGGAGAGATGGCTTGAATTAGCCCTGTAGTGATGGATTATAGTCAGATTATGTCTATGTCTATATTTATATCTATATCTATATCTAGTAGATATAGATATAAATGCATATTTATTTTAGTGTATGTACAGTAATTAAATAAATAGAGGTCTCTGTGAATGTATGAGTTAGTATATATTCATATTTTCCTAGGCATATCTGCTGGGAGGACCTAGAGGCAATGATGTCCTAGCAGCAGTGAATACTCCAGCATCCAGAACGTGGCTTCTAAGTACTGTTCTCCAATAAAGAGAATTGGGGCTTGCAGAAAAGGCTAATTTAAGGATTTGGATAAAGAAAATACAACATAAACCAGGAACATCTTGTAATACTAGATAGTAAGAGAGTGCTGAAAATAAAAAAAGGAAAAAAAGATAAGGGCATTTCAAAAGGACAGAGAAGTAAGCTGTCAATAGCTAAATCTGTAACAAAATAAATGGCAATAGTTTGGATTAGAATCCAAAGAATAAAATGAATATCTGTGAGTGCAAACTTATAAAAAAAGTGATTGAATGATTGAATGGATAAGTGGATGGGGAAGGTGAGGAAGTAGGTAAGAAACAATGAATTTGACTTAACACAGCATAGCACCATACCATTTATGTGATTTAAACACACAAAACAAACCAGAATGTTTATACTTGAATGTGTTCACATACATATACCTCACAGTAAAATGGATACTTATGGAAGGGATGAGATTGCTCATGAAGGGGGAAATTAAACAAGAGAGGGTTTTAAAAAATTCTGATAATTGTGTCATGAACTGAGAAGTATGTATCCAAAACAATGATAAAAATAAAAGATGAAAAGTAAATGGGTAAAAGCAAAAAATTTTCTTTGATGACACAAATAATGAAAAATTTTACCAGCTATCTCATTTGATGATTAGTTTAATTCTTTCTTTAATAAAAGTTAATTTATGATGGTTTCTCCAGAAGCTATAAAAATAATATTTATTTACCCATTTAAAATTGAAAACCCAAGTGATTAAGATGCTAAGAAACAGGGAAAAATTCATTAATGTGCCAATTTTACGTGAGATACCTAATATATATCATCTCATTGAATTCTCACATTCCCATTGAGGTAGGTAATATACTCTCATTTTATACTTAAGGAAATGGAGGTTCAGAGAAGTTGTATAATTTGACCAAGGTCACACAACTAATTAGTGGACAAACAAACTTAACAATCCATGTCTCTCAGACTTTAAAAACCATTCTTTCTTTCATACTATAGTTTCTCCCTTTTAATCAAGTAAACTCTGTGAAAAATTTTTCCTTTCCTCAAAGTGAAAATTGTGTTTATAAAGTACACAATATGTTCAAAAGAAAAAAAAATCCCTAATGCATCATAGTCAGTAGCTGCTGGCAGGTTTCTAAGTGAGTACTGAAATTTCATGTTCAATCAATTATGAATCTGCCTTTTCTGCATACTTGGTCAAGAGTGAACTACAGTATCTCCAACTGAACAGACACTGCTAATATTAGGTGACATGAATATTTGCTACCCGCTGGTTTTTAGATTAGATATATTCACAATAGTGTGTCCTCAACAGAGCAATTTCACCAGTCAGAAAATAAAATATTCCTTTTGTATTGCTATCAATTTTACTATTTATTCTATGATATGTTCTGTTAAATCCAAATACTATATTCTATAGTAAGATTGCTATCAGTGACCATAAGCATTTGTGCAATGCGCATTTATAACAATGTTTCCATTTTAGTGAGCTGGAAATATTTGAAACTAGAGTATACAGAAAGTTTTTGTTTAATATCAGGGAATCAGGTGTATTTGTGTTTTGGTTTATAAGCACATGAGAAAAATAACAAAAGACTTTCTTTAGCTCAGGAAAAAAAGAATCATAAGATTTATTTGTAATTTCTGGACATAAAACTGCTTTCAATGAAAGTTTCTTAAGACTTTAATACATGTCATAAAATAGAAGATAATCCAAAATCCCTGTTATCAAGGCATCAAACATTCATAAAAATAATTAAAACATTAATAGTATGTGTATAAGTGCTAAGTAAACAAAATAAGAGTAAATATTCCAAAAAAGAGAGAAAGTTTAAGGGATAAATCAATAGTAAGCCAGCTATTTAATAGTTTGGTACTGGGAATAGACCAGCTTTTCTGAAATGAACAGGCGCTGTAATAACAGGATCCTCAGAAAGCCCAGATAAAGGCATAAGCAACAAGGAGACAGAATTATTTTATAAAGATCTTAGATAGGCAATTTAGTCCAGTAACTCTTAGAGGAGGTTAAATAATTTATCTACTTTACAGTAAGAGTTCAGTAGAGAAAAAAATAAAACCCTGTCTCCTGACTTCCAGTGTTGTTTATTTTACTAGCCTTAATTAGAATCTATGACTCTAGACATAGATCTGTGAATTATTTGAAGAGAATTATTTATTCTTGTAATTTATTTCTTAATCTTGCATACTCCTTCTGTGTAAAATTTTCTATGGTGGGTCCTGAGGTTGCGATGGCAAATTCTTCTTTTAGCGTTTGAAGACATGGCAGTCTCAAGGAATAGTAAGTACGTAGGAAAGTATAATATATCTAATAGGCTACAATACGAGAAATATAAATTTCTATTAGAGAACAGGAGAGGGTCACCTAATCCAGCATTTAAATATCAAGTAAAGTTTTCCCTAGGAAAATATTCTAAGTTGTGGACTAAAAATGATGAGTAAAGTTAGCTAGACAGTGGGCAAGGACAAGAGGGCAAGTGAGAGAGCAGCATTAGGGAGAGGGGTGAAAATGAATGCTCTCTGTAAAGTGAAAAGCTTGGACAAAGGCTTAGCAAAAAGTGGCAATGAGGATCATTGGAAGAATTGCGAAGAGTTCGGTATGGTGGAAATGTCATATACAAGGCATACAAATGGCTGTCTAGTGAAAGAAATAGGAAATATGCCATAAAGGGACTTGCACATATTTTAAGGGAAATAAACTACAGCATAGAGACTGGGAATGCTTGAGGTGGTCAACTTAACTAAGCATGGTGAAGGAATTGCCTATGGAGAATCAGAAAAAGCATAAGAAATTGCTTTGGGCAAGTATTGTGACCATTTCCTGAGAGGAGAACTATTTTGGGGGGAGTGGGTGGTTAATGAGCTGGAACTGGGTTTTGAGCTCAACAAACAGTTCTGAGCAGGAGATAGAGATTTTGCTTATAATATGTGCAATTTATTTCATAGGAAACAGATTATATCTACCATTGAATGTACATTTAATAAGAATGGTAGAGTGCTTTGAATTAAGTCCTGAATTAAATTACATAGATAGAAAAGGAGTTCAGAAAAAGTATTCTGAAGTGCCAGAAGGGCAAATCACATAAATTCTTGCACGCAGTGAGCAGTCAACAAAGTCAAAGACTACAGAGAGGTCTATGAGGTGAAACATGCTCAATGGATTTAGCAATTAAGTACGTTTTTTAAATAAAGTTTGTAGATCTAGTACTAATGAATCCGAAGGCAAGAGTAAAGAGAATTAGGTTAGTGGTACTCTCAGCACTTAAACCCACAGTAATTAGCTCTAAACCAGCTATTATTCAATGTTCATTGAAAGAATGCCTAAACATGCATTTGCCTATCAAATCTTGGAACATAGATACTACGGTTAACCATTAAATTTCAAACAAATGCTCCTTAAAATAAATTTTAAAAATTGATATCTAAGATTATACAGTAAATAATGACCTTGCATCACATTTTTCCAAACAAGTAAAGCAGGCTAAAGACAAGAATAACTTAAAAAAGAAACTTATGGGGAGCAGATGTAGCTCAGTGGTTGAGTGCCCGCCTCCCACATATGAAATCCCAGGTTCAATACCGGGTACCTCTTTAAAAAAAAAAGCACTTGCATGTATTTCTGAATTAGACATACAGATTTACATAGGCAAAGCAGAGCAATTTAGGAAGCTATATGTCTGTTTGAGCCTCACATCAGTGAAGACAATCAACAAAAATTGTACTGTCAAAATAATTTTCTCTTTCTGAACCAAAATGGAATAACCTATATTAATTATGAGCTAGCTTATATGAATTTCCATCAAGGGAAAAATGGAAGTTACTATAATGTAGTCAGAAATCTTGTTGAAAAAATTTTAATAAATCATCTGGCAGGCCTACCACAGAGTGGAATATAGTGATAGAGAGAATAATTTCTAAAAGCAGCATAGCTGGGGTTGTTATACTACCAGATTTTGGTTAGAATATCCATAAATTATTTCTTACATGACAGCTAACAACACACTTAATTTCTCCAAATCTCTAAATCTCTGTGTCCACATTAATAAAATGGAACTAACAGTACCTATCTAATAGGGTCAAGGTGAGGATGAAGTAAAAGAATCCATGTGAAAGCACTTAAAGAAATGTCTTAAGTGCTTTAAGGGCCTGAGATTTGCTGCATCCTTAATAAATATTTGCTCTTATTCTGTTTATGATAATGATGTACTTTAAGAAAATTATTACTAAGAACTGTGAATTCGTAAGCTTTCTAATCAATAGTCTCTACTGTTTCAGTCTAGAATTGTGAATGATTAGCTTGTCCTTTGTCCTTTGGAATGTTATAACGCTGCTATGCAGGCAACCCCATCATCCATTACCTAAAAAAACAAATGTTTGAAAGGAACAAGTTACTAGACATGGTATTTGCATGTTCTGTTTGTATCCCCTGTAAAGTTGACATCAAGTTAAAGCTGATGTTAGTGTACCATAAACAAAATAGAACAAAAGACCCCTTGAGACACTGCATTTCTCCCTGAGGAGGGCTGGCCACTCCCCGCAGGATGGATTCGGTTACTTTTGATGAGGACATTCCTCATGAGTTGCAAGATTCATCGGAACCCCTTAAAAGGGAGAGCCCCTAAGCTGCCAGTTGAAGTCTCACCCAGGAGAGGACACTCTGTCTGGGACCGTTTTTCCAATCGGGACTCTGATCGGACTGCAAAGGGACTTCCCAGCCCTGTGAGAGATCAGATGTTGTGTTTTCCCCCAATTTGGTGAGTGGTTGTATATACTTTAATTCTTTCCTATGTCATTTAATTGATTATTCTTCTTTTCTGTGATTGCTCATTTGGTATAATCATTTGATATACCCTGAAACTCATTTGATTGAATAAAGCTGCCTTTGCATAGCATTTAGAGTTTCTCCCTTTTCTTTAGCAAAACAGATAATAATCCCCAAGAAAGCATATAAAATTTCCTTTATTCAGTTCAATGACTGAGGAATTGTATGATGCTTAGGTAAACATAAACCACTTAGTTGTAGTTGTTTTTTATTATCTTTATTATCTGAGAATTCAAGAAAAATTATTAATACAGTAGAATAATTGCATATATAATCCTTGCTTCCTCTGGGTTTCTCCACCATGAAGGAGCAAATAAAAAAGTAAAGAGTTATAAAATATACCCATTGCAGCCCTCAGCATCTGCCCAAGTATGAAGCAACTTGAATTTAAAAAATCCATTTCTCACAGTGTATTTGCTTCAAGCAGGAAACTTTATTTTTCAGGACTAGCTTCCTCTAGTATGTTTATTAGAGTAAGAAATTTCATTTATTTCTTACATTATTTTTACAGTCATACCATCCTGATTCCATTTTTCTAACAATATGGAACTTCAAGTCACTTTGATTACCCAGTGATTTAAACATCACAGGGGCAAAAGAAATTAACCCAATTAATTCATTTAAATAATGTCTTCCCATTATTTAAATATGTTTAATTTTAAACTGAAAACAATTTCAGATGTTGAATTACAGGAAAATCAGTATTCATGGCATTATGGTAAGGAGATATAACCAGCATGCTGAAAAAGTGCATATTTTTACTCTTTTAACATAACTTTAAGTAGCTTACAAGTTTTCTGCTCAAAATTTTTTCTCTCTTACCTCAGGTCAAACAAAACCATTTTATTTTTAGTTGTGTTTTAAACTTTGTTTTGGAAATCATTACATATAAATTATTCATAACAAATTTTTATTGCTCAGTCTTTCCATAAAGCTATCCATAATATATTATGAAAGCTATACCTGTTCAAAAATTTTAAGAGCAGGAGACTTTATAAATACTTGAGGAATGGAATCCATTGATAATTTTTGGAGAGGTTATTCAGTGGCAACAACTAGCAGGAAAAAAATTCTCTTTCTCTTTTCTTTAGTCTACCTAAAACAAAACAGCAAAAACATTTACTTAGAATCTCAGAAAAGTATTCATGTACCGAAGCCCTGTCATTGCATCTAAACAAAGCAACTTCTACATTCTGATCAAGAAATTTCTCTTTCATTCACTTAATTTTTTCTTTTATACTTCATAAGTACTTCTAAAGAGAATTTTGTTTCCTTTTCTAAACTTAAAATTCGGCATTATTTATTCAAATGTATGGCTATCTTTATCTTTCTTGTACTAGAATACAAAAAATTTCCTTAGAATAGTTTACTCAATCCCCATCTGGAAAACAGATGTTATTTTATTTTATTATTTTGCTTGCCTGTATATTTATCTATCTATATCTACCAATATATCTATCTTCCTATTTATTTATTTATTTTGTTATTTGAAGTTATTTGATTTTTTTTTTTTTACCATTTTGTATACCAATAACATATTCCAATATTTGGTGTGTGGTATAAAGTAAACTCTTATAAACCTAGAGTCCCCTTTGCCATGCCATCAAACTATATGCCCTTCTTCCTTTCCTAGTTGTAGTCACCTACAGAGCTATAGATTATGGACTTTTGTTCCATAACTATTTTGTTATCCAGTTCAAGGTAGATCATTCAACTACACTATCCTTAGTGACTCATTATTCTTCTCCTCCAAAGATCTTGTCTCCCAACCTAAAGATCCTAGTCACCCACCCCAGTCACTTTAGCTTATAACAATAACTTGGATTACCTCCACAATCTCTATCCCAAACATCCCTGTGCCATTTAACCATTTCTTTACATTTTAGCTGCCTCTATTGACCTAACTGCTACAATTTTGCAACACCCACCAGACCTGCTAGGAGCACCAGCTGATCACTGTTTATCCCTTCTCCCATATTAATTTCCCTATTTTGTCTAGGATATATCCCATTGTCCATGGTCATAATCATTCTCACTCACTGGTTCACCTCTTAAATCTACTTGTCCCCCACTCTCTTTACCCTTCAAATGTCAAAAATCCCAATCTAGAGAAAAACCTCAACTAATCTCAAGTGCTTCCCAGAAATCCTATGTAGTTCTCTATCCCATTCAGTCCTCATCTAGTATCAGAAACTCTTTCATCTTTCTCCTTTCTCTTCATTATTTCAGTAATCTCTTGTTCTTGTTACTTTGGACGAATTCTCCATTCTCATATATACAGCCAGACTCTCACTTGGCACTGTGCCTCAGTCCTAAAGCTATGGTTCTAACAATTGTTGCAACCATCTTCTGCAATATATGTTCCCCTCTCTAATGTATCATTTCCATCAGTACATAAACATGCTATAATATCTCTCATACTTAAAAAGTCACATGATTACATGCTCCATTTATTCCAACTTTCCTATATATTTCTCTTTTAAAAATTTATTTTTAAAGAAGTTTTAGATTACCTAACTCATTTTGTTTTGCCAACATCACCCTAATACCAAAGCCACATAAAGACAGCACAAGAAAAAGAAACTACAGACCAATCTCTATAATAAACTTAGATGCCAAAATACCCAACAAAATACTTGCTAATCATATTCAACAACACATAAAATGAATTATAAACAATGATCAAGTGGGTTTTATCCCTTGTATGCCAGGATTGTTCAACATAAGAAAATAAATCAATGTAATATACTACATTAACAGATCAAAAGAAAAAAAATCACTTGATCATTTCTATTGATGCATAAAAAGCATTTGACAAGATAGAGCATCCTTTCTTGATAAAAACACTTCAAAAGATGGGAATAGAAAGAAACTTCCTCAACATGATAAAGGGTATATATGAAAAACCCACATCATACTCAATGGTGAAATGCTGAAGGCTTTTCCTCTAAGATCTGGAACAAGGCAAAGATGCCCACTGTCACCACTCTTATTTAACATTGAGTTAGAAATACTTGCTCAAGCACAGAGGCAAGAAAAAAATAAAAGTCACCCAAATTGGAAAGGAAGAATTAAAAAGTTCACTATTTGCAGATGACATGATCCTATATGTAAAAAGTCCTGAAAAATTTACAGCAAAGCTTCTAGAGCTGATAAACAAGTTCAGTAAAGTGGCAGGATATAAGATCAACACACAAAAAACAGTAGTATTTCTGTACACTAATAATGAGCAATCTGAGGAGGAAATCAAGAAAAGAATTACATTTATAATAGAAACTAAAATAAACAAATACCTAGAAATAAAATTAGCTAAAGATGTAAAGGACCTGTACACAGAAAACTACACATTGTTAAGGGAAATCAAAGATGACCTAAATAAATGAAAAATATTCCACGTTCATGGATAGAAAGACTAGACATCATTAAGATATCTATCCTACACAAATTGATTCACAGATTTAATGCAATCCCAATAAAAATTAAAACAGCATTTTTTACTGAGTTGGGAAATCTAATTATGGAATATATTTGGAAGGGCAAGGGGCCCTGAATAGTCAAAAACTTATTGAAAAAGAAAAATGAAATTGGAGGAATAATTCTGCTTGACTTTAAAGCATAACACAAATCTATAGCAAGTGATCAAAACTGCATTGTTTTGGCACCAGGATAGATATACTGACCAATGGAACCGAATTGAGAGTTCTGATATAGATCCTCGCATATATGGTCAACTGGTATTTGTCAAGGCCACCAAACACACTCAAATGGACAGAATGATCTCTTCCAGAAATGGTACTGGGAGAACTGCATATCCATAACCAAAATAGTGGGAGATCATAATTTCATGCCCTACACAAAAATTAACTCAAGATGGATCAAATATCTAAATATAAGAGCCAAGACCATAAGACCTAGAAGATCATATAGGGAAGCATCTATGAGATCTTGTGGTAGGAAATGGTTTTATAAACTTTACATCCAAAGGGTGAGGAATGAAAGAAAAAAAATAGATAAATGGGACCTCCTCAAATTAAAAACTTTTGTGCTTCAAAGGAGTTTGTCAAGAAAGTAAAAATGAAGCCGTCTCAAAAGGAGAAAGCATTTGGGAACAACTTATCCAATAAAGGTCTAATATCCAGCACATATAAAGAAATCCTACATCTTGAAAATAAAAAGACAAACAACCCATTTAAGAAATGTGCAAGAGATTTAAATAGACACTTTTCCAAAGAGGAAATAAAAAGATGCTCAACATCACTAGCTATTAGGGAAATGCAAATCAAAACTACATTGAGGTATCATCTTGCACCTTTTAGACTGGTGGTTATTAAAAAAACATAGAACTACAATTGTTGGAAGGGGAACCCTCATCCATGCTGGTGGGAATGTAGATTGGTGCAGCCATTGTGGAGGACATTTGGGTGGTTCATCAGGAAGGATGGAGGGAGTGAGGAAGGGAGGGAGGGAGGGAGGGAGAAGGATTAAGAAGTGTTGGATAGGATGTAGAGCTAGAGGAACTTTTATAACCTGCTGGTTAGTGTATAAATTAGCATAATCACTTTGAAAAACAGGGATTTTCTACCAATTTTAAGGGTATGTATGACCCCATGACATAGCAATTCAAATTTCATACAAATGCACACTAAGCAAACATTTCAATAAAGTCCATAGATGCATTATACTACTAGCCAGAAACTGAAAGCAATGTAAAATATTCATAATCAGCAAAATGTTTAAGGACTGTGTAGCATATTCTTAAAGTAGAATATTATATAGCAAAGAAAATTAGTTGGGGAAACATAAAATAGTAAAAGAGCTAGATAAAATATATACATAACATAAAATTGCACTTACAAAGAAAAAAATAACAAAAGTAGCATATTAATTAAAGATGCAAATGTAGATGGTAGAACCATAAAGAAAGAGAAAAAATCAATTGCCATAAAATTTAAGACAGATAGTATCTTTGCCTGGGAGTGAGTGATTAGTGATTGGGAAGAAACATGAGGGCACTTTTAGGATTGCTACCAATATTCTTTTATTTACTTGGTGCTTACACAGTTGTTTGATTTGGAAGAAAATGTAGATCTGCCCTTTTTCTTGGCCCACTGTTATGATTGTCTAATATTTTTCACATTATAAAGGTTACAGAATTTACTTGACTTCCTATTCTCTGAAGGTGTTCTTTGGAAAAGGCGATCATTAATAGTCTAGGATAAAAATCAGTCACAGTGTGAAGCAATGTTATTATCGATAGTTGGGTACTTTACACTTTTTAAGTAGCATCTTTATTATAAGGGAGTCTCTCTACTCAACCCCTATGAGAAGAAGTATAGTCCTTACTATTCTGAAGGCAAATATATCAGATTCTTTCATTTTATAAAAGAGAAAATTTAGCTTTGGATTGGTTAAGGGATTTGTCTCAGGATCCACAGGGACAGGGGGTACAGACAAGAAAAGAACCCAGGCTTCTGCTCCAAAGTTAATGCTCTTACTAATATCCAAGGTCTTCATACTACAGATATATCCAAATACATGACATCTTCTCTATGCCTCTTTAAAATCCTCAGCTGCAATTAACCTCTTCATTCTTTCTCAGAGATCTATATAACTGACCAGGTTAGACTGGGAAAAAAAAAGAGCAGACTTAAAAATGTTGATAACTATCTAGAGCAGGGGTTCTTAATTGTTTTTGTTCCACACACCCCTTTGCCAGTCAGGTGAAAACCATGGACCCCTTGCTAAGCCCACACTATACTGTGTATTATTTAATAAATATATCACACTGGTACCAACACGTCCCCACAAGAATAATTTTTTTTCTTAATTTCAATTCAAGCTCACAGACCCCTGGTTAAGAATCCTGATTAAGGTTGAATGACTTTCACTGCAATAAGAGCCTCTTTGATGAACAAGCAAAAACGGAAATACTGACCACTCTGGGAGTCTCTAGAACATAAGGTTCTGCCAGGTAAATTGTTTGTATGTTGACATATCCTTACTGTCTGTAGGAAGGAAATTTCATAATTCTAGTAGAAAATTTGACACTGTGTTATTTTCAAGAAGATCTGCATTTAGATAGGGGCATTGGGTATAAAAAAATAGGCAGGAGAGAGGGCAAGATGGTGTCAGTTTAGGAGGGCATTCACTAACTCACTCTCTGAGGATGGTTGATTGGGGACAGGATCCTGCCTGAGGGGTCTGGGCTGGGGGCACACAGAGTGAGAATCTTGGGGACATTGATCTGGAGGGAGCTGGACAGTGAGGTGGATTGCTCAGGAAAGATTTGTGAGATTTTCCCCTGCCTGTGGTAGTTGACACTGATGGCTGAGCCCAACCCTCAGGGAAAAGGGCTGGTTTGAGCTGTGACTCCCGCCGGCAACCCGGGGAAAGGGAGCATTCTCCGACAGTGGGAGGGTTCTGACAGAAGGTGGAGAGGGGTTTCCTTTCTGTGGATTTGGTTGCCTGGACCCCTCATAGCTTTAGGGTGCAAATAAGCTGGCTTGAAGTGTCACCAGGTTGAGGGGAGATGCAAATCTGCTGAGGAAACCTGATTTACTTAACAACGGGGTGATACTGAGGCTTGGCTCCAGAGGGGGTGGAGTCAGCCAATTTTATTGTTCTGCACTGACAAACATCAGAGCTTCAGCTCCCCTGGGGTGGCCAGGAAGTGGGAAGTGCTTGATTAGTTTCCACGAGACTATTTGGGGTCCCCTCCTTGAAGGGGGTGGTCAAGAAGAGGCCCTCTTTTGGGTCCCTTATTTTGACAAAAAAAAAAAAGAAAAATTTTTTTAACTTAGTTTAATCGATAAAATCTGCCTCAAAACCTGCAGATAGAACCTTGCAGGGCAATTGATTGATGAACACAAGCAGGCTGAGAGGTTCCACAGGGGCCCAAGAAGGAACACTGTTCTTCCTTAGATTTGTTTGACTGATTGTTTCTGTGGTTGTTTGGTTTTTCTTTGTTTATTTGTTGCCTCTTGCTTTCCTTTCCTCTTTCCTCTGCCCCTTCTTTTTTCTTTTTAAATTAGGTGCTGCTAGCTTGTCTCTTCTTTGCTGTGCTGCTTCTTCCATGATTTCCCATTCTCTGTCTATATTGATTTTGTCTCCCAACACTATCTCTTTTCCTTCCTTCATCTTTCTGCCTTCTGCTTTCTGTTGTGGTTCTTACATACCACCTTTTTTCATTAGCCCACAACTTAAGGGCATCAATTTCTATTCTATCTATTCTGTTTTCTTCTTTTTTTATTATTGTTAATTTTTTCCTTTCAGGCCTTTCTTTACTCTTTCTCTCTCTCCTCATCATTCTGGCCTTATAAATCATTATATATATTTTCCTCTATTTGGTTTCCCAGTCCATTGTAGGTACTCCACTTTGTTTCCTATTACTCCACACTGCCTACATGAGTTAAATATTCATTTTACTAAGTCTTATAGGGCCCCTCTTCTAATTTTTATCAATATTACTATTATCCTTCTTCCTTTCTCACATCTTTCAATTCCTCTGGCTCTACTCTTTTGCCTTCAAGGGAACATAGAAAGAAGCAAGGAAATAAAATAATAAGAAGAAAGTCTCAAAGAGAAAACTTAAAACACACAGAGAACCACCAGCTAAATAAAACTCTAGAGCACAGAGAGAAACTAATCAACTGAATAAACCCATCAAGATAAAATGATGACTAGAGGGCAACAAAAACTTACAAACCACACTGAGAAACAGGAACACATGGACCAGTCCAATGAACAAACTAAAAACCAGGAAGAGATGCAGAACATCGAACAACTAATCAAAGCTTTCCAAACAAATATCATGGACCAACTTAATGAAGTGAAGGAAGAGATTAAGGATATTAAGAAGACACTGGGAGAACATACTGAAACAATTGTAAATATACATAAAAAGATAATGGATATGATGGTGAAGAATGGCACAATCCAAGAAATCAAAAAGATGCTGGATTCACATAACAGCAGATTTGAACAGGCAGAAGAAAGAATTAGTGATGTGGAAGACAATACATCTGAAATCAAACAGATAGTAGAACAGATAGATAAAAAGATAGAAAAAATCCAGCAGGGACTCAGGGATTTAACCCACAACACAAACCTCACAAACGTATGCATTATAGGCATCCCAGAAGGAGAAGGGAAAGGAAAGGGAACAGAAGGAGTGTTGAAGGAAATAATGACTGAAAATTTCCAACCATATTGAGAGAGATGGATGTACATGTCCAAGAAGCACAGCAAACCCCAAACAGTATAAATCCCAACAGGCCAACTCCAAGACATATACTAGTGAAAATGTCCAATACTCAAGACAAAGAGAAAATATTCAAAGTAGCAAGAGAAAAGAGAACCATCACATACAAGGGAAGCACAATAAGATTAAGTGCTGATTTCTCATCTGAAACCATGGAGGCAATAAGACAGTGGGATGACATAGTCAAAGTACTAAAAGAAAAAAACTTCCAGCCATGAATTCTTTGTCCAGCAAAACTGGCATTCAAAAATGATGGAGAGTTCAAAATATTCACAGATAAACAGAAATTAAGAGAGTATGCCAATAAGAAACCTGCACTTCAAGAAATACTAAAGGAAGTTCTACAAGTTGAAAGGAAAAAACAGGGGAGACAGAGTTGGAGGAGAGTGTAAGGACAACTAAAAAGACAAAAAGAGAAATAAAAACAACATATGATATACATTAACCCAAAGAAAATATGGCTGAAGTCATAAGTTCATTGTGAGTAATAGCAACTGAATGTTAATGGATTAAACTCACCACTCAAGAGACACAGATTGGCAGAATGGATAAGGAAATATGATCCATCTATATGCTGTCTAGAAGAAACCCACCTTCGACCCAGGGATTCAAGGAGGCTGAAAGTGAATGGCTGGAAAACAATTTTACAAGCAAACAATAGCCAAAAAAGGGCAGGAGTAGCTATCCTAATATCAGACAAAATCGATTTTAAATGCAAAAGTATTGTAAGAGACAAAGATGGACACTATATATTAGTAAAAGGGGTAATCATAAACATTTATGCACCTTATCGGGGTGCCTCAAAATACGTGAGGCAAACTCTGGAAAAACTAAGTGGAGAAATAAATTATACAATTATAGTGGGGGACTTTAATACACCATTATCACCATTAGACAGAACAACTAGACAGAGAATCAATAAAGAAACAAAGACTATGAATAATACATTAGAGGACCTGGACCTAATAGACATATACAGAACACTACACCCAATATACAGCAGGATTTACATTCTTCTTGAGTGCACATGGATCATGCTCCAAGATAGACCACATTCTAGGCCACAGAACAATTCTCAATGAATTCAGAAAGATTGAGATTATACAAAGTAAATTCTCTGACCACAATGGAATGAAATTGGAAATCACTAAGGGCCAGAGAAACAGATTAGGTACAAAGATATGGAAGTTAAACAACATATTCTTAGACAAAGAGTGGTCAAGGAGGAAATCTCAAAAGAAATCAGTAACTATCTTGAAACTAATGAAAATGACAACACTACATATCAAAACCTATGGGATGCAGCCAAAGCTGTCCTGAGAGGGAAGTTCATAGACATAAACACATATATTAAAAAAGAAGAAAGAGCTAAAATTGAAGACCTAACTGCACACTTGAAGGAATTGGAAAAACAACAACAAACTAAACCTAAAGGAAATAGAAAGAAGGAAATAACAAAGATTAGAGCAGAACTAAATGAAATAGAGAATAAAAAAGCACTAGAAAAATTAACAAAACAAAAAGCTGGTTCTTCGAGAAGATCAACAAAATTGACAAAACTTTAGCCAGACTAACAAAGAAAAAGAGAGAACAGATGCAAATACACAAAATAAGGAATGAGCAAAGGGATATCACTACTGACCCCACAGAAATGAAGAGTATAAGAGGATACTTTGAAATATTATATGCCAACAAGAATGATAATTTAGAGGAAATGGACAAATTTCTAGAAACTCACAAACAGCCTACATTGACGAAAGAAGAAATTGATGAACTCAACAGTCCAATTACAAGTAAAGAGGTAGACTCAGTCATCAAAAACCTCCCAAGTAAGAAGAGCCCAGGACCAGGTGGCTTTGCAGCTGAATTCTACCAAACATTCTGGAAAGAGCTAACACCAATCCTGCTTAAGATCTTCCAAAAAATAGAAGTAGAAGGAATATTGACTAACTCATTCTATGATGCCACCATTACCCTAATACCAAAGCCAAACAAAGATACCACAAGAAAGGAAAATTACAGACCAATTTCTCTAATGAACCCAGATGTTAATATCCTCAAGAAAATACTTGCAAATCGCATTCAACAACATATCAAAAGAATTATACACCATGACCAAGTGGGTTTCATTCCGGGTATGCAAGGATGGTTCAATATAAGAAAATTAATCAATGTAATACACCAGGTAAATAGATTGAAAGAAAAAAATCACATGGTCATGTCTATAGGTACAGAAAAAGCATTCGACAATACAGCACCCTTTCCTGATAAAAACACTGCAAAAGATAGGAATAGAAGGAAACTTTCTGAATATAATAAAGGGTATATATGAAAAACCCAAAGCTAACATCATCTTCAATGGTGAAATCCTAAAAGCCTTCCCTCTGAGATCGGGAACAAGACAAGGATGCCCACCATCACCACTTCTATTTAACATTGTCTTAGAAGTATTTGCTTGAGCACTGAGGCAAGTAAAAGATATAAAAGGCATCCAAATTGGAAAAGAAGTAAAAATTTCATTATTTGCAGACGACGTGATCATATATGTAGAAAGCCCTGAGAAATCTACAACAAAGCTCCTAGAACTTATGAAGGAGTTCAGTAATATTGCAGGCTGTAAGATCAATGCTCAAAAATCAGTAGCATTTCTGTACACCAATAATGAGCAATCTGAGGAGGAAATCAAGAAAAAAACACCATTTACAATAGTAACTAAAAGAATCAAATATCTAGGAATAAATTTAACTAAAGATGCAAAGAACTTATTTACAGAAAACTACACAACAGTGTTAAAGGAAATGAAAGAAGACTTAAATAAATGGAAGAATATTCCCTGTTCATGGATAGGAAGATTAAACATCATCAAGATGTCTATCCTACCCAAACTAATCTACAGATTTAATGCAATCCCAATAAAAATCAACACTGTATTTTTTCAGGAACTGGAAAAACTAACTACTAAATATATTTGGAAAGGTAAGAGACCCCAAATCACCAAAAACATATTGAAAAAGAAAAATGAAGTTGGAGGTATCAGGCTACCTGACTTTAAAACATACTACAAAGCTACAGTGGTCAAAACTGCATGGTATTGGCACAAGGATAGACATACTGACCAATGGAACCAAATTGAGAGTTCTGATATAGATCCTTGCATATACAGTCATCTGATATTTGACAAGGCCACCAAGCCCACTCAGTTGGGAGAGAATGGCCTCTTTAACAAGTGGTGATTGGAGAACTGGATATCCATATCCAAAAGAATGAGAGAGGAACACCATCTCACACCTTACACAAAAATCAACTCAAGATAGATCAAAGATCTAAATATAAGAGCCAAAACCATAAAGACCTTGGAAGATAATATAGGGAAGCATCTACAGGGTCTTGTAAAAGGAAATGGTTTCACAGACTTCACACCCAAAGCATGAGCAGCAAAAGAAAATATAGATAAATGGGATCTCTCAAAATTAAAAACTTCTGCACCTCAAAGGATGTTATTAAGAAAATAAAAAGGCAGCTTACCCAATGGGAGAAAATATTTGGCAGCCATATATCTGATAGTAGCCTAATATCCTGCATACATAAAGAAATCCTAAGCCTCAAAAATAAAAAGACAAACAACCCATTTAAAAAATGGGCAAGTGACCTGAAAAGACACTTCTCCAAGGAAGAAATACAAATGGCTAAAAAGCACATGAAAAAATGCTCGACATCGCTAGGTATTAGGGAAATGCAAATCAAAACTACAATGAGATACCATCTTACACCCATCAGAATGGCGGCTATTAAAAAAACAGCAGACTGTAAGTGTTGGAGAGGATGTGGAGGAATAGAAACCCTCATCCACTGCTGATGGGATTCTGGAATGGTCCAGCCACTGTGGAGGACAGTTGGTGATTCCTCAGAAAACTAAAAATAGATCTTCCATATGATCCAGCGATTCCACTGCTGGGTATATACACAGAAGAATTGAAAACAAAGACACAAACAGATATATGCACACCAATGTTCATAGCGGCATTGTTCACTATTGCCAAAAGTTGGAATCAGCCCCAGTGCCCATCAGCAGATGAATGGATAAGCAAAATGTGGCACATACATACAATGGAATATTACTCAGCAGTAAGAAGGAATAAAGTGCTAACACATGGAATAACATGGATGAATCTTGAAGACCTTATGATGAGTGAAGCAAGCCAGGTATTGAAGGATGAACAGTACATGACCTCACTGATTTGAATTGAAGAAAGTGAGCAGTCTCTGAGAACCATTGTCTGAAAGATAGGTTAACAAGAGAGAGAAAGAGAAGAGAAGGTTGTGAGCCATCACCCATATGGACGTAATCTATGGTAAAGTGATAGAGTATAGTTGCATATTGAATGATAGGACAGGTGGGTAGTGAAATTACTGGGTTTGGTGGTGCAGGGTTGACAGGTGTGTAGATTAGGAAGGGTGGGTTAGAATACCCAGGATACTCGGCGGAGAGATGGGAGAGGGACCAGGTGAACACGGGATTTATGGGTATGAGGTTGAAAGTGCAGGAGTGGGAATGCTCTTATGGCAATATGACAAGGTAGTGTCACTGGTTTAAGGTGTAGGTTGGGGGGGCATTCAGAATGGGGCGCATCTGGAGTAGGCTTCTTGGGAGTGTGTGAGTGCTCATCCTGTCATAATGTGTTGTGTCAGGGTGTGAAGACCCACATGGTGAGTGGGAAGGAGATGGACCCCATGGGAGGACTGATTCACCCAGAAACAGACAGGTGGGTGTCTCTTATGAGCAAGGGTGGATCCTAATAGGGGAGGACAATCAGCATGTCAAGACCTCTTGTTGCATGTAACTATGAATCTTGTCATCCAATGAGTCAAGACATGGGGGTGTCATGTGCCCCAGGGGGATGGGGAGGAAGAAACAGAATAGATCAAACAGGGGGTATTTAGTGGTCACGGGAAATGTTTTTCATTACCTTATAGTGATGGACACAAGACATGGTAAATATCATTAAAAATTATTAAACTGTACCGTCTAAATTGTAAACTATACTGTAAACCATTGACAATGTTTAATAGCTATGTTTCACTATCTCTATAACAGTTATAACAATGCTACCATTCACATACAAAAAGGTTTTAATATGGGGTGAGGAAAGGGGGAGGAGGTTAGGTATATGAGAGTCTCCACTATTCTGTGTGTGACTTAGCTGTGACCTAAAACTTCTGTGAAAATTAAATGAAAATTTGGGAGACAATGGGGAGTGAGGGAGGGAAGGTGCCATGCTACAGACTGGACACCCAATAATGCAGTGATAAAAGGAAAAATGTTTTAAAAAATTAAAAAAAAATCTTTTTTTGTTTTTTCCCATTTTTTGACTATCCCAATCCTTTAATTTAATTTTATTTTTAGTGTTTTTTTTTAAGTTTCCATGTATTTTATTTCTTAATTTTAAACTTATCATTATTATTTCATTTTCCTATTAATTGCATTTGGTTATTATATGGGCTTCATCTTTAAGAAAGATTTGGATCATAGAAGGGTTACAACGGGGGCAGGAGAGGATCATTGGTGAGGGGTGTCTGGGATGGGGGTTTCATGGGAGGAAGTTCACCTGAATATACATTAAAGATGTATAAAATTGTTCAAATGATCAAGGGGTGGGTAATGGTCACAGTGGGTGGAGAATCACTCAATAAATGAGAGAATACTGAATTCCCAGCCTGGAGAGCTCTGCCACATTCTCCAAGGGAGCAGCAACAGTCCCCCAAGTGCAGGGGTAGTGTCTGGCAAAGAAGGATGGTCCACTAATGGGTTCTTGTTATTGATGACTAGCCTTACGACTCTTTGCTCTTGTAATTGAAACTTAGCCTAGTGTTATGGGGTGCCTAAGGGTTGCCACCTGATAGCCTCCTTGTTGCTTAAATGTGGCCTATCTCTAAGCCAAACTCAGCATATGAATGCATTACCTTCCCCCCAG
The DNA here is from genome assembly GCA_029593785.1 of Cabassous unicinctus. NCBI lineage: Eukaryota > Metazoa > Chordata > Mammalia > Cingulata > Chlamyphoridae > Cabassous > Cabassous unicinctus. Next base: position 6,374 of record JAQZBX010016360.1, on the reverse strand, counting down.
CATGGGACATGACACCCGGGGATCAGCCTCCCTGGCAACGAGGGATTAATACCAAGTGCCAACTGGCAATACGACTGGAAAAAGACCTTGAATAAAAGGCGGAAAAGGTAGTCAAATGAGTTCATATGGCTAAGAGACTTCAAAGAGGGTCGGGAGGTCATCCCAGAGGTAATGCTTACGCACAACTCAGTAGGATCTCATAGAACACCAAAGTGGATATCACCCCACACAGAGGGGCTCCTGAGGACTCTGGAGATGCCCAGGTCTTATATAAGGGGGGATAGCTCCAGAGATTGATGCCTTATCAGTGGGCTATACTTTGGGATCTGTGCTCCTGAGAGTGACAGAGTTGGACTCAAATAAGTCCTCCCTGCACATGGTCCATCAGTTCCTTCTATTCAAACCTGTATGTGGTGCTGGAGTTTGTAGGTGTACTTCCAGAGACTGGAGCCTTTGGCCTGCCCATGTGCCAGCTGTGCCTGGAATCTTGGTGGAGCTGCAACTCCTACTCTACAGCTCAATGGACTCACCCAAGTCACCTGGCGAGGAGATGATGATGGATAATGGCCATCCCAGGGGATGGAGAGAGTCTGCAGCTGCAGGCAGAATAATCCCATTCATCTTATTCATGGGATATAAGCCCCCTCTCACTTGGAGGTGGAGTGGACATCATTATCCCAGACTCCTCAGGTTTGGGGGAAGAGCTATGGACTAGTGTGGACTTACTGGTATTCTGTTGTAGACATATTGTGATTCAAGCAATGGAAGAAATTACAACATTGAGGTGGAACCAGTGGACACTGGATGCTTTTGGGGCAGGGAGAGGGAAAAGCAGTTGTAATACAGGGCCTTTTCGGGACTTGGGAATTATCCTGAGTGACATTACAATGACAGATATAGGTCATTTTACATCAGCATATAACATGCAGAACTGTGTGGGAGAGAGTGTAGTCTACAATGTGAACTATGGTCCATGCTTAGTGGCAAAGGCCCAGGATGTGTATAGCCATTGCAGGTGATGTGCCACACTAATGAAGGATGTTTATGTGGGAGGTTGTGGGAGGTGTGGGAGGTGGGGAACATGGGAATCCCTTTAATTTTTGTGTAACATTTATGTAATCTAAGCATCTATTAAAATATATATAAAAAAATAGGTAATATCCATGAGGATTCAGACTCCTAAAAGTAATATAATTCACAATATACCCAAATTCATCTTGGTCATGGTTAACACAGGTGGAGTATTGACAGCTTTAAATAATGTCAATGTCTACTATCCTGAAACGTCCTATCTTTGACACTGCATTTCCCCTTTAATCATCGCCCACCCCCTTCTATTCCCTTCTTATCCAAGGTTTTGGGAAAAACCCCACTATTGCTCTTTCCAATTTCTCAACTTCAATTTATCCCTTAATCTCATTCTATTCAGCACTCGGCTGCAGAGTAACTGTGCTCATTAAGGTCTTCTTTTCTTCTTTTCCTAATCCAATAGAATAATTCAGTCTTCATCATACTCAACTCTTGGAAGTATCTTTTCCTAAGTTAGGTAAAATTAATATAAAGCTTTATTTCTGAATTTTTATACGTTTAAAATTTTTCCTGAAAGTTAAGAATCATTTCAACACTGAAATTATTTGTAGCATAAGTAGCACACTGGATTCTATTTTTGCCAATAGGCAAAAAATTGTCAAGATTTGTTGACTGTAGTAGTATATGCATCTCTTATCTGTCTTCTCCCTCTCCCCTCTTCCATTACCCTAATTCAGGCACTATTCATTTCTTACCAATGATTTTACAATGACATTTCTACTTGGTTCTTTGTTCTTATCTTTTCTCCTCCCTTCCTTTCTATCTGCCATACACATTGCAGTTAGTATAAGTTTCCGTATAATGATGGTCGCCAAATCCAATTCTTCAAAGGTGTTCCTTCTTTCCATTGTGTATAAGATAAAAACTTTAACTTCTTTGATTAGCATAGAAAGATATTGAGGAATTCGCCTCTAACTATATCCCACTCCTATTTCTTAGCTCAATTTATATTTCAGTCAAATTAAAATACATGGGTTGCAGAAAATTTTCTGTAATTATATATTCCTAGGCCCTTTTTACTAATAGTTTTATTCTATTTTGAAATTGCCTCCCTCAATTCACATCTTTTTTTTTCAGTTTTTTTTTCACATACACCCCTCTCCCTGATAACCTCTAATCGCTTTCTATTTCTGCAGATTTGCTATTTCTCATCATTTCATAAATGTTATCATACTTTTTTCCCTTATGTGTCTTGTTTATGTCACTGAGCATAATGTTTTCAAGGTTCTTCCTTGTTGCAATATGTCTCATAACTGAGTTTTTTCTTATGACCAGATCATATTCCATTGTGTGTAGCTATCACATTTTGTTTGTCCATTCATCTGTTGATGGAATTTGGGTTGTTTACAGTTTTTGGATATTGTGAATAATGCTGCTGTGAACAATGGTTTATAAATATCTGTTTGCAACCCTGTTTTCACTATCTTTTGGTATAACCAAGAAGTGGAATTGCTGGATCAAAAGGTAATTGTAGATTTAACTTTTTGTGGAAATGCCATATTGCTTTCCACAGTAGCTTCACCATTTTGCATTTCCACCAGCAAAGCACTAGAGTTCCAAGTTCTCCTCATCCACTCCAACAATTTTCTATTTTTTCAATAGTAGCCATGCTTTCGGTTGTGAAGTGATATCTCATTGTGGTTTTAATTTGCATTATTCTAATGGCAAATATCTTGAGCATCATTAGATATGTTTATTGGCCATTTGCAAATCTTCTTTGGAGAAATGTCTATTCAAGTCCTTTGCCCATTTTTAAATTAGGTTGTTTGTCTTTTTGTATGTTGATATTAAACCCTAATCTAATACATGGTTTGAAACTATTTTCTCCCATTATGAAGGTTGTCTTTTCGTTTTCTTGATGATTTCCTTTGATGCACAAAAGGTTTTAATTTTGATGAAATCCAATTTATCTATTGTTTCTTTTCTTCCTTATGCTTTTGGTGTCATATCTAAAAATCTATTGGCAAATACCAGGTCATGAATATTTGCCCCCGTGATATCATCCAAGAGTTTTATTGTTTTAACTCCTATAGTAGGTCCTTGATCCATTTTGAGTTGACTTTTGTGTGAAGGTGGGGTCTAACTTCATTTTTATGCATGTGGATATACAGTTTTCCCACCACTATTCTGATGAAGGGCTATTCTTTCCCCACTGCATGTAACTAGTGCCCCTGTCAAAACTCAATTAGCTATATATGTGCAGGTCTATTTCTGGAATTTCAATTCTGTTTCACTGATCTATTTCTCATTCTTTGTGCCAGTTCAAGATAGTTTTGATTACTGTTGCTTTGTAATACAATTAGAAATTGGGTAGTGTGAGTTCTCCAACCTTGTTCTTCTTTTTCAAGATTGTTTTGTATATGCAGTTCCATATAAATTTGAGGGTTTTTTTCCCCATTTTATAAAGATTGCCATAAATGTTCCAATCCATGAACATGGGTTGTCTTGCCATTTATTTAGGTCTTCTCTAACTTCTTTCATCAGTACTTTGTAGTTTTCAGTATACAAATCTTTTGTAGCCTTAGAGATTTATTCCTGGGTATTTGATTCTTTTATTTATTTCTAGATATTTGAATTTTTTGTTATTATTGTAAATGGAATTGTTTGCTTAATTTCCACTTCAAATTGTTCATTGTTAGCGTGTAGAAATACAATTGCTTTTTGTGTGTTGATCTTGTACTCTGCCACTTTACTGAATTCATTTATCAGCTGTTAAAAGTTTCTTGTAGATTCCTTTGTGTTTTCTATATATAAGATGTCATGTGCCATTATCCCTCAGGTATCCACTAGTCCTAAAAATATAAAACAGAAAAAGGAAAAACCAATCCACCCCCCCAAAAAAAAGAAAAGAGAGAGAGAAAAAGAGAAAGATGCATACTGGCTCTTTATGTCCCTGTAGATGCTGCTGTAAGGCCAGAAGATGCTTCTTTTGACAGAAACTGACCCTGTCCTCTGCCCTGGTCCCTCCCGGATCCTCCAAAACAATCTCATAGTCAATATCAACATTTAGAGGAAAAAGGTTCCTCTGCTAGCCCTGGCCCCAGCCAGCTGCTCCCAGAATCCTGCTTTGCCACAGCTGTAGCTATTCTCGCAGCCACTGCTATGGAGCTAACCAGTGAGGACTGGTCACTGCTTTTCAGTACTTTCTCTTACAAAAGTTGAAAGCTTGGCAGGCTCTCGCTGCTCCTGTAGTTGTTCTAAATGTCCATTCTGGTTCCAGGGTTAGCACCTATTTAATACATAAGTAAAAATTTAAATGATTGACATAATTATCCTAATTTGACCCAGATTTGTATATCATCTAATATGTCCAAAATTTTAAATTTTCCAGTGTATTTTATAGTTTACTACTTGTTATGAAAGAGTGTATATTTTACATCCTAAATATATGTTTTAGAAAGACCAAAGTAAATTCTAGTAAAACTTGTCATGATTCTGTGAATATGTAAATGCAAAAAAATACTAAAATACTAAGGAAAAGTGTTTAATTAGGAAAATGCAATCAGTCTTCATCTACCAAAAATAACTAGCACAGCATGCTGCCATTCAGTTGTTGATTAAAAGTATGTATTAATATATTTGTAATAATTTTATTTGTCACTAAATTTCACTGTGCAATGAGATCAGAGAGATAATTTTTAAAATTTCCCCGACTCTTTTATATAATAAAAGCTAAAACTTAGCATTCAAAGATGTCTAGTTAGTGCAAATCTATTAGTTCATAGCAAAACAGAAGAAAATTATTGTTTTATTGAATAACTTTTCAGTGAAAGAAATCTGAAAAATAAATGTTTTTGGTTAAATATGACATTTTAACAGTAGCTGCTCTCAAACAAGCACAAAATCCCTATGAAAATACAAAATAGGGAAATCATATAATTACTAAAATCTTAATATAGGTCATGGGATTTCCAAGAGGAAGTAGGAGACATAAATAACCATCAATTGTAAAATTACTTAAACCATATTAAAATGTAAAACACACTTCGATGGTACACCATAAAAGAATATTCCATGAAGAAATGATGACAAGATTTGTATACCCATTATTCTCTGATCTGAGAGAGCCATTATCCCGACAACTAAAGACACTGATATTTACATCTTTTCCACGTGGGCCATGCTTCAGTTGTTGCCAGAGTATTTTTTCCTGACATTTTTCTACATGCATTCAGAAACAGTATTACAAAGAACACAGACAGAAAAGTGAGTTTTTGCAGAGTGTTGGGATGAGAGGTTGGAGGAGACTGGAATTTCCATTTTATGCTTTGGAAAAATAAAAGGAATAAATAATATTTTGTATTCAGGATTAAAAACTGGAAAAAGTGGGATTATAGCAACATGTGCTGGGTACCAGAAGAAAGGAAAAATAACTGAAAGGGGTAAGTGCACCTGTAACTTGAAAATAAGATGGTTATTTTCACAAGAAACTACAATTATAATTTTCAGAATGTTTATGTCACTCCACAACAGAGAACTGGCCCAAGCATAGGTGCACATATATTCACAGACACATAAACACAACAACTAGCAAAGAAAGAGTTAAAAGAATTTTGCTTTGTTGGAAAATAAGTAAATGAAGACAAATACAACAGTGTTGTCATCTTTGATGTATCCAGCAGGGCAAGAAAAGGAGAAAGGGAAGTTAAGGACTTAAAGATTTTAACAATTATGTTTTAAAACATCTACCTCTAGAGATCCTAAAAAAATGTTATAAATTCTTGTGTTACTCAGTATAATATGACATATTACTTATAAAAAGGAATAGAATGTAAAATGGCCTACATCTGTTGCCACAATGCCACTCATGACAACCCCCAAGTCCCAAAAAAGCCCCTGTATTTCGACTGCCTCTTCCCTCCCTGCCCCGAAAATGTCCAGTGGCCACTGTCTCCACCTCACTGTTGCAATTTCTTCCATTGCTTGAATCACAATATACGACAGAACACCACCAAGTCCATTCTAGTCCATAGTTCTTCCCCCAATCCTGGGGGTTTGGGGATGGTGATGTCCACTCCACCTCCAAGTGAGAGAAGGTTTATATTCCATGGATACGGTGGATGGGATTATCCTGCCTGCAGCTGCAGGTGATGTCCCACACTGATGAAGGATGTTGGTGTGGGATGTTGTGGGAGGTGTGGGAGGTGGGGAACATGGGAATCCTTGTAATTTCTGAGTAATAATTAGGTAATCTAAGCACCTTTAAAAAATACATATATATAAAATAACATTTATGTAAGAAAATACACATATATGCATATATATTTATATATCATTTTACAAAT
>JAQZBX010016359.1:0-36560 GCA_029593785.1 Cabassous unicinctus | reverse complement strand
AGCAGTGTGCTGTTTATCCAGTGTGTACTGAGGAAGGCCTCATAATAATGGCACAATCACTGAGATCAAGTTTAAAAGGCAGCAGCGTACTCTCAGGTGAGGTGCATTAAGATGCAAATTACTCTCCACAGCAGGTGGAGTGCTACTAGTTACAGCAGAAATCAAGTTCTGAGATCTCATTTCACCTTTTCTTATTCCCTGGTTGCTGGCCCTCCAGCTAAACAAGTTGAGACATGTTATTACCCCAAAGCAAGTAAGAATGCGGCGGCAACTTAGGGTGTGCTTGGGAAGGTCACACTGCACATTTTTATAAGCTGCTGCTGCCCATGTTTGGAACTTTACATTGGTGCATCATGTTATTTACTACAAACATTCAATAAAAGAGCACCAGCCTCCACCCTACAAAGTACTCCTAGGGTTTTCCACATCAATAGTGTCACTAGTAGGAATCTCTGGCTGGGAGCTCAGGACCTACCATTAATGAAAAAGCTTAAAATGGTGAGAAGTCCTGGCAGGTATTAGGCTTTAACTCCACTTGATCAATAGTAGGAATTTCCATCTGAAACAACCGTGATAAGGATGAGGCAAAAATCCGTGGTCTAAAGAAACTTTGTACACTGGTTATCTACACAGCTTCAATATTGGCACCCCTCCACTTCATACCATGAGAAACAGAGGCTCAAGCAAGATCTAGAAGCTTGAAATCTAAGTTAGCCTTGAATAAAGTTTGTTGTAGTTAAAAATACAACATTTTCCGGAAGCGAATGTGGCTCAAGCAATTGGAGCCTCGGATTCGATTCCCAGGGCCTCCCGGTGAAGGCGAGCTGGCCCGTGCTGCAGAGAGCTGAGCTGGCGTGGCAAGATGAGGCAACAAAGGGCAGAGGAGAGACAGTGAGAGACACAGCAGGCCAGGGAGCTAAGGTGGCTCGAGTGATTGCATTCCTCTTTCCCACACCAGAGGTCCCGGGATTGGTTCCCGGTGCCTCCTAAAGAGAAAGATGAGAAGGAAAGACAAGCAGACACAGAGAGAACACTCAGCGAATGGACACAGACAGCAGAACGCAAACAGCAACAAGGCGGGTGGGGTGGGAATAAAATTAATTTAAAAATAAAAAGAATCATTAAAAAAATACATTTACTAATAAATTTGCCAACACATTTCCTGATATTGTTTTCTCAACTTTCCCTTTATTACTTTATATAAATATTATTAACAGTGGATAATTTGACAATTTAGTCCTTAGGTTAAAAATATTCAGATGGTCCATGGCTGAATTTGAGAAGGAATTAGCATTCCCCAGAGATGGGGACAATGACTTTGAGGACTTTGTGGCACGCTTTTTGGGAGCATGGGGACATCAGTATTCATAGGACAGATATTTACATCTTGTTGGACAAAAACCTATTTTTTTGCTATTTGGCAGTTCACATAGGTGTAGCTAGAGGGATGGCTAAAGGGATGCTGTGGCAATTATTACATTATTGCCTCAGCTTCCAGACCACATTTCTATACTGAAGGCAGGGCTCTGCAAACCACATTTTCTCCTTTGTCAGCTGGCTCCATGTTAGGTCCTGACAATAGGGGGTGCTAGAGAAATAGAAAGGCAGAAGGAGGGAGAAGGGACTTGTTCGTTCTTGTTTGTTTGCTGTTCCTGTCAGCGTTACAACATCCGTGGCCCTTCACCACAGGCAGCAGAGGTTGGTTCTAGCAGCAGTGAGTTTCCATTTTCGGTTTCTTTTCACACTCCCAGAACCAGCCTCATCAGACTCTCTCAGAGGTACTCAGAGTCTGAACCCAGCTCCATAAGGCCACCTTCTCTGAGCTCCGGAGTCAGCCATGGCCAGACAGCAAAGCCATCGAGCTCCTGAACTAAAGCAACGGTTGGGTGAGGCCCTTCCTCACAGGTCTAGTCCCGGCTCTTCAGGGACCCTGCTTGAAGTTTCTAGGTTCTGATAACCCCAACCTCTTCCTCTCCTGCAGTTACTATCTCTGAGCTACCCCAGTGTTCTCTTTAGTGTTTATTTTTTTCAATCTGTAAACCAATTTTTTAAATTATATTTTCTATACTAAAATACCTAATGTGGTTTCCTTTTTCCTGATTGAGTATAATTGGGAGGGGCAAAGAAGGGTATACAGGAAATATTTATGATCAATAGGAAAACACTTCTCTGCAACAGGACTTGCTAGAGCCTATGCATACACTACTGCATTGCAAATTTCCAAGTGAAGGACATCTCCCAAACTTAATTGGGCATGGAACCCACTTAGTGTGAAATATGTCACGAGATTAATGTTCCACAGAGCAAATGCTGGACTCAAAAAATACGTCCTGGAAATCCTAGAAAAACTTCTCTATTATCAGTAGAAATATACATGCTCTCCTGCATAATCCTGCCCATTGGAAGACAGTTCATTTAAAACAGTGATTAAAAAGCCTGGTGGATCCACTATAATACATTCATTTCAGGCCAGCCTCCAGAGACAGAGCAAAGTGGAGGCTAGAGGAAATTCTTTTAAAAAGAAAATACCAAAATTTTGGTGAATATTCCAGGTATTTGAATAGCTAGAAAATTGATCATAAAGTACAATGTTTCATTGAAACTCTACAGTTTCAATGTATAGTGATCTTTGATTCTCTTTATATACTGTGTTATTACTAATTCATTATTAATTAGAATTCTATAAAGTCCTCTGATGCAGCTAGCCAAAGTATTTAAATCCTGAATCTCCTGCAACTGAGAATTCCAAAAACTGAGAAAATGCCATCTACTTTTTGTAAATCAAATATACAAAGGTTTATATGTTTAACACCAATAGAATTTGAGATCCAAAGGATCACCATATGAGTCTTCTGACCATGTCTGTATCCAAAATTAAAGGTAAAGTATAAGAATATGCCCAGTGAATGTGGGTGCTGAGACAGGGACTATTCTTTGTCCTCTGTCACACCTTTGTCTTAGCATTCTCTCCTCCTTCCACATTTGTTAAAGGACTTCCCATTCTGCAGACCCAGATCAGATGGCATTTTCAACATGAAAACTTCACCAACCTCTCTAGTCCATCAAGTTTTCCCTTCTCTGAACTCTGGTGGTATTTGTTGCATGTACTCCTGTTTAGGATATATCATAAATGCCTTAATGTTTATTTATAAATGTAAATGTTGTATCACCAAGTGAACTGCAGTCTTTTATAGCAAAGATGATGGTGTACCTAAAGTAACCACATCATCTGAACATGGTCTGAAAAACCAATTTGTTACTGATTTGTGAATTTATTCATATTAAAGGTATGATGACTGGTATTCACAGATAAGAAAGAAATTACATGGAATCCAGATTTTCAGCAATGGAGTATGAAGTCTATATGAACACCTGTTTGTTTCAGAATTAGTATCTTGCTTGTAAAAGATGCTCAGTAGGTGGCTGTTGTTGATGATAATTATCATGGAATCCAAATATTTGGGATCTTAAAGGAAACAGGCTAAAAGTGTGCTCAGGTGAACAAACATTTATTAAGTTCCAATTATAGAAAGTATAGAAAGCAGTGACACGGAAAGAACAAAAATTTGGGATCTGTAAGAATTTGGTGTTCCTTTAAACCCCACTTACTTGCTACGTGAGCTTGGACAAGTACTTGACTTTCCTCAGCATCAGTTTCCTTCTCTATAAAACAGGGATAATAACTACTTCAAATGATTACTGTGGCAATCACATAAAATAAAGTGTTAATACATTACACTTTGGACATATTGTTGGGGATTGAATCATGTCCCCCACAAAAGGCATATTCACATCCTAACCCCTGGTCCTGTGGGTATGAGCTCATTTGTAAATAGGACTTTTGAAGAGGTTACAAATATGTGCCAAAACTGAATGAGGGTGGGCCTTAATCCAAGATGGCTGAAGTCCTTGTAGGCAAAGGAAATTAGACACATAAAAGCCACAGGAAGAGCAGGAAGCTGGAAATCAATGGAATATGGAAGAGAGAGGAAAGGACATAGCCATGTGATGGGAAAGCCAAGGAACCCAAGGATTTCTCACCAGCCAAAATGAAACCAACCCCAGGAAAAAGCCTTTCAGCCTCCAAAACCATGAGACAATAAATTAAGCCAATGCATTGTATGGTATTTGTCATAGCAGCCTGGAAACTAAGACACCCATAGTGTGCTTAATCACTGATAGTAGTAGTTGTTATTGCTATTATTTTCATAAAAAAATTGCATCCAGGTGGGCAAAGTCAACAATTACCTACCCAGGATGAAGGTATTCACCTGCCTGATGCAGTGTCTAAAGCCCAAAACAGAATTCATTTCCGCAGGTTTAAGGATTATGCCCTATTAAAATGCCCAGTACGTTAATCTACTATCAGAATTTACACCTTAATGAAAATTTGTTTATCAGCCCTAATAGCTAACCAATGTATTGATTCATTCTTTCCCCAATCATGTATTAAAATACTCTGCAAGATAATAGGGATACAGAGATGAATAAACTTCCTGAGTCTCGCCTTCAGTAGGCTTGAAGCCTCCTTGCATTTTTGCTTGAAAGAAAATAGAAAGAATATAGAGGGAAATGAAGGACCACACAAGGCAATTAAGATGCTGAAAAGACAGTTAAAGAATATCAATGAGAACTTTACACTCTGCAATGTGTCTGCCCTGGTTGACTTAGTGATGAGGAAGAAATGTATACAAAAGATTTAGATAACCATGAGGTTCTGTTTTGTTTTAACAAATCAATATCTAGCTTTATTATCCAGAATAGTGGATGGTTTTGGATTCCTCAAAAAGCTGTGGAGACTTTTGCCTGCTGCACATGGAATGATGTGACAATTAGTACGGTGGGGACAAACATTTCAGCTTCTTGAAGGCTCCTATGTCTACAAGCACTTTGGAATTGGTAATGCATCCTCCTCAATATAGCTGAAATTTTCTTTTGGAAAAAAATAAGGATTTACTAAGTGAATTAATATTTTTAAAAGGTAAAGGGCAAACAGTTAACCTACTTTCAAGAATGAACTGTTTTAGAGTAGTACCATTTGCATAATTAAGCAAGCTTGGATGGATCTGTGATCTGCCCCATTCTACACTCCATTAGCTTGCATTTCTCCATACCTAAAAAATTACACAAGTGGATGTCTTTCAAAACAATCTGTAATTCAAATTTTTACTGACCTTTAAACTCCAATTCATCCAAACTAGTAAGGGTTAACTCTAGTTGATCATGTCTGTTCTACTCAGAGCCTTTGGAGGCTGATTTAAGTATTCCCACATCTTTTTCTCCTGATGAAAGATCTGGACTGGATGTGGCTAAAGCAGTTGAGTGCCCACCTCCCACATGGGAGGTCCCAGGTTCGGTTTCCGGTGCCTCCTAAAGAAAAAACAGACAATTAGCAAGAAACAGTGGGCAGACAATGAACAAAAACAATGAGCAGACAATGAGCAAAAACAACAAGCAAACAGACAAGGGAGCCATCTCTGGGGTGGGGGGAAGAGGGAAGATCTGGACTCATCCCCAAGTCTACCATGTAACTGCAGTCCCATCCCCCAGCCCCATACACTCTTCACTTTGGCTGCATCTACATTTTGAGAAATTTGGGACCACTTGTCCTCCCCAAGCGATTCCCTCCTCTCACCCAGAAGAGAATCATCCCAGTCTCAAATTAGAGTTGTCTGGTATATTTTATAGTTTATGACAGTATTGTATCTGATGTGAGACGATCAAGTTTGATGATTTATGTCTGCGTTTGAGGTTTATTGACTCAGAGTTTGGCTATTTAGCTTCTAAAAGTGGATTTAATATGGCCAGATTAGTTGGCCCTTGCTGCGAAGGCCATCCTGAGTCTCTACCCAATAGCTACAGATTCCCTCCTAATCCCTTAAATATCCCTTCAATATTAAGGTTGATTCAAAGCTGAATGTGGGCTTCATCAGAATAATAATAGCAACAATTCCTCATATTTGTATAATGCTTAATATTTTTCAAAGCACTGTTGTTAAATGTCATACCCTCCCAAACCGGGTTCAGAGATAAGAAACAGAGAAGAATCTCATTTTCCTCATTAAAATAAAGTAAAAAATGTTAATACCAGAGGAAATAGGCTGCCGGTCCCTCAGTTCCACATTCATTAGCAGAATCCTGTTAAAAATTGCTGCGATTCACATTGCATCAAGCAGTCGTGGACAGTGAAATCAGCCTTGCTACCTCTCCTCGGTTTCTCCAGAGAGCCCCACTGCTCTCCTCCTTCGACACAAGGAGTGATCTCTCTGGAGCAGGAGATGAGAAGCAGCCTGCCCGCTGCCTCTCCTTGCGCAGCACCCTGCCAGCTCTGATCAGTGTTACTAGTCAAAGCCCTCTCAACTGCCCTCTGAATCTAAAATCCTCCTTCGGGCTTTTCCTGTGCTCACTGCAATCAGGCCAAAGATGGTAGGTCCTTGAAGTTGGCACAGACACAGTCGTGATTCTTCACCTGCTAAGTGGCTCTGGGACTTTCCACAGTCCTTAAGATCTAACAGACCACACTCCCTGCAATCACATCTTTGCTGAGGTTCCTGCAACCAGAGAAAGAAATCAAAACAGGCTAGACTGGCAGGAACAGGACCTTCGGGGATGCTGGGTGGGAAGCCTGGAAGAGAGCTGGAAGCAGCTCAGCAACTAACTTGCTAGAGTAGCATTTAGCTGGTTTTCACATTTGCTCCATTCTGGATGCTACTTTATGTGTGGGACCTTGGCCCAGCACCAGAGACCATGGTGAGGCCTGCATCTGTGTGCTTTTACATCCTTCACCTTACTATCCCTAATCCAACTTGCTTTAAGGGATGATACTTTAAAACTGAAGCACTGTTTTAAGACAGTGCTACTCAATGAGATGCCTTTATGGAATAATTTTAACCCTGTTAAGAGCTTTCTTGCTTTCCTCCTTCAATAGCACTATTGGTGCAACTAGAAAGAACTTGGGCTTCTCAACAATAGCATGAGCAATTATCCACTGTTTTCATATTTCTGGAGGCGATATCATAGTCATTGGTGCTGGTGTCAAAATACTTCTAGTTCTCTGCCTTTCAGGTACGTGGTGGGATTTACTTCCCTGCTCTTCTCTGGAGTTAGGCATGGCATGGGACTAACTTTGGTCAGTAAGAGGAGAGCAGAAATGATGCACGTCACTTCCAGGGGGAAGCTCTAACAGCCAGAGGGTGACCCTACACATTCGTGACCCATGTCTGTAGTGATGGTGGAAGCATCTGTCAGCCTGGGCCTGAGTGACTGTGATGAGCAGAGCCCCCCTGCCAACTAACACTGGACAGGAAGATGAGTAGGAAATAAGCATATATTGTGTTATGCCACGGGCAGCTTTGAGTTGTTTGTTACTGAAGCATACTCTGACCTATGCTGGCCAGTACCTGAGTGGAGGGAGGAGCCAGCAGAATCTGAAAACCAGTCCCTGGAAACTCAATCAAATGTTTCAGCAATGTAGGAATTTGCCTGACCGCCATTGAAGAGAGGGTATGAGCCAGCTCAGCAGCCCCAATTTATCCAGACAAAACAGGGGACAGTCACTGCCGCCACTTCTGACACATGCCAAAATGATATGTAAAATGTGTGGCATGTTGTCAAGATAATTCCACTTCCTGAAAGGCTCTCTCATTTTGGAGAAACACACATTACACATTTTTTTCTACATCCTCAGAAACAAAGGAAGAGAAAAAAGGACCTGCCAAACAGCATTTATATTTAGTATGCACCATATGCACATATGTGGTGCAGAGTACAAAGACATGTGGCAGTCCCGGCAGATTGAAATCAGCAGGATAGAGAGCAGGAGATAGAATATATAAATGTAAGACCCTCAGTAGTATAAATGAAGGCATTTCTGAGAAAAGAACAGCTTTTGTGTCTTGACTTCATAAGATCCTTCAGTAGCCACTTTAGACTATTCTAGTGGAACATAATCTTTAGATGCAAGGCCATGAGTGAAAGGAGGGCTCCGTGGGCAAATGGCCTTTAAAGTGGAGTGCAGTTACTTAGGGCCCCTGCAGGTTCTTGCTAATCCACTTTACTATGTCTTCCACTATGGAGCTTGGTTCTGAATGGTGGGTTTTCTCCTCAGAGTCAGAGAGGGAAAAAATATGTTGAGGGGGAAAAGGTGTCTCCCAGCATCAAAGCCGCACTATGACAACCGAGCACTTGATGTTTATGAAGGGAGCATGAGAATGAACTCCTCGGGCACTGAAGAGGGAGCTGAAGCTAGGAAACTGCAAATAAGGTAGAAAAAACAACCTTGTAAATATACAACCAGAAACAGAATGGCTTAATAACCACCCCACCAGCTTTAAACTGGCAATTTAATGTTAGAAGGGAAGGCCATTGCCCACTCCCAGGTTCCATGAAGAGGGGTTTTCCCTAAACACACACCTGGCTGCTCACAGTCCTTTCCTCACCCCACGTCTGTGTGGTGATTCGATTGAGGCATTTGGAAGGAAGAGCAGGAATGCTTAGTTCCACAGTGCCACTCCTCCTCTTGGCCTGTCCTGACTGGGTGACCATGTCTTGTCCAGTAGACATAAGGCCATATCCTCCCATCTGATTTCTGTCAGTAACAGAGGTAATCTTTTGGTGCTCACTCTGCCTCTCCTATTTCTTTATTTCTCACATTATTTAGAATCACTGGTGGGGAACAGGTGGTAGACTAAGGGGATTTATCACCCACTACCAACATTCAGCCATGTGGAGTAACCAAGGTGGACTATTTCCATCCAGGGTGTATGTTCTATGTCCAGAAGTCTTTCAGGCAGAAGTTAAATCCTATTGGTATATTCTGAAGCAAAATGATCTAATTTTAGCCATTAAGTGATTTTTGGAAATATTAATGTAATAGATATATATCCGTATACCTCCCTATTTACAGAGTTGCTAAGTAGCCTCTCACTAAAAAAATAAAAAAGACTTGGTCCTAGTCTGCCATTGCAGTTTAGTCTTAGACAGACATGCTTGGGTTGCTCCAATGGAGACCAGAAAAAAAGTGGACTTCCTGAGAGGATTTACCACAAGGGAAGGAGAGAAGGTAGACAAAGCAAACAGACTCTGTCCATGGCGAGTGGTCCTTCCAAGAAATGTACAGTGGCTGTTACTGGACCTCATCTAGACATAGGCTACCTAGAGGCACAGATACACACTAGTAGAAAGGGGCTGTGTGTATAAGTTTAAAAGAGCTGTCATATCAATCCCTGTACTTCAGGGGCAGGGTGCTCAAGAAGCCTTGATGTGGGCTTCCTACAGTTGAACATAACTCTTAGGGGGTATTTTTCTTCTCAGATTGCAAGTAAGGAATAAGAATCACCAGCCTTGAGACATAGCATGTGTGATCCATTTTTACAGAGAGATTTCCAGCTCCAGTGGTGTCCAGGTGGCAGAGATGTCAGCATTCAAAGTCACGGGGGAGAAGTGTACTTAGTCCTGGAGAAGCACTCTCTGGAGCTGTAGATATGAAGTTATGGGAGGTTCAGGCCCCTAGACTATGTCATGCAAGAGCCAGAGCCCATTTGTGGTGATATGAGAGCTTCCCTGGGGAGTCCCAGAAGTATTTGGAAAGGACATCATTTTCTCTATTCCTTAGAACCATTACATTGGTATAATCTTAGTTCTGCAAAGTAATAATGTATAGGAAATACATTCATGCCTGTTTAAAGCAGTTTAATGATTCTTTCAAAACTGGTATTTTTCTCCCTTTATAGCTTTGATTCTTCCTTTGCTAAGAATGACCCAGCTGAGCCTTCACTCATGCTTGACTCACACAGCAGAAAATTAAAGCCACAAAGAGCCACCTCTTCCTTTCCCCCAGCACTCTCTCCCACAACTGCTCCAGGCATCTCCCAGCCCTAGAAGTCAATCAGCATAAGCATCTACTCAATGAGTGAAAGATTTCAGATCACACATTAATTCTCAATCATACTGTTGCAGAGGCCAGACTTAAGAGATAATAGAGTAGACTATTGTCCACATGATCAGAATTTAGAGATCCCAAGAAGCACCCCTCAAAACACAATCCCTCCTATACCCTGTCAAATGCCTGAACTTGTACAGTTAGAGAGCCATTCGTTTGGTCTCAAGCTTGACCCATTAAAATGCAAACAAGATGTCACATTCTGGTAAGGATTTATGGTTGCCTATCTAAAATCCATTCTCCCCTACCTTCATACTAACAAAACCTCAATTTTATTCTGGATGACAATGTGTCCAAATAAAAGACTCATTTCCCAGCCTCCTTTGCAGCCACAGAGAGTCATGTGACACAGTTCTGACTCATGAGATATAGCAGAAGTCATTAGGTAGGGCTTCTGGAAAAGTCCTTTAAAGTGGGCTGACTTAACTGACCTTTTTACCTTTGAACCTCCCTGCTTTTTCTACATGGAACATAGATATAATGGCAGAAGCAGCAGCAGTGATCTAAGGACCGTCAGAGAAAGGCTAAGATATATCAGAGACCTTAAGTCACAGTACCAAGCCATCAACTACTGGCTTCCAGATCTCTCATTACATGAGAAAAATAAACCTATATATGCTGAAGCCAACTTAGTTATGTCTTTTCTATTAGTAGCTCAATGCAGTTTATGTGATGCACACATAAAGCATTACAGGGAGTAAATTTATCAAATCGTTTCCTGTACATAGGTTTCTGTGGGAAGAAAGAGAATGAAAGCACAGAGTTAATGGGCATCACAAGGTGATGGGCATGTAGAAAGTGAAGGTTGGAGGGAGAAATAGGAAATGCACATGAAATGCAGTGGATAAAATCTTTCCCTTTATATCCTAATCAAATACCCAAATTGAGGCAGAATGTTATTTGAATGAAAGGGCAAGACAAGCACACAATTCTAGAATATGAATTCACCCCCAAGAAAGCAAAAATAACCACGCAAATACACATTAAGGGAAATGAAGAGAAGAGTAAGCATGCTGGGTAAAATGGCGTTAATTCTTCTCTCCATTTAGGCTGCTGCTACCAATCGTTGTTCAAAGAGACAATGAAGAAGTCTCAATCTTTAAGGACACCTCGTCAGGTTAGAAATCTCCTAATATTTTTCTTTTATCTTTATATTTTTTTCAGATCAACTGTTCTTATAATAAAATCATTAACAATCAGATAACTTATTTATTTGGCCAGAATCCTCAAACGTTTAATGATTTCTTGTTGCATTTGACCCAAAGTCACATGGTCATGTAATACCAGTGCCAGAACCCTACCCAAACCACAAAACCTTCCTTTACTCTAGACCCTATTTCATTTGCTCGCATCAATTGATGTCTTTATAGTTGTCTTTTGATACCAATTCTGAATTAGGTGCCAGATGTTAGACCTATAGTAAAAGCAACTTTAGGCACAAACCAACCCAGCTACATATTTCCACTATTTTGACACTCCAAACAGAATTATGATTCACTTACTTTTAACTGAAAAAGTCAATCTATCCCTGAGAAGAATATTAGAGTAACAGATTATTGTCAAATTTCAAATTTTTAGGGTTGTTGATTAGATCTATGGATGATCCATTATTCCTGGATAAAAACAAATCCTCAATGACTTTAATTCAATTCAAAATACTTTGTTGGACATATGTGTACATTTCTGTTGGGTTTAATCCTATGGGAGAAATTTTTGGGTCAGTGGATATGCAAAAATTCAGCTTTATTAGATACTGTCCAACAGATTTCCAAAGTGGTTGTACCAGTTGACACTCCCACCAGCATTGTATGAAAGTTCTAGTTCTTCTATATCCTCACCAATACTTGGCAGTCAGTAATTTCTTTTGTTTGCACTTAGTTTGCTTTTTTTTTTTTAAGCACTTCCAAATGTGAATGTGCAATGGTCTCATTGTAGTTTTAATTTTTATCTCCCCAATGACTAATAATATTTAACATCTTTTCATATGCTCATTAATCATTAAGATATCTCTTTTATGAAGTTCCTGTTCAAGTCTTTTTTTCTGTTTTCCTATTGGATTACCTATCTTTTCTTCATTTATGTACAGGAGCTCTTTTTATGCTCTGAAAATGAGTCCTTTGTTGGATACATCTATTCCAATCATCTTCTCCACACCCTGACTTGCCTTTTCACCTTTTAAATGATGCCTTCTAAATTTTCTTAATTTAGTACAATTTATCCATTTTTTTCTTTCATAATTAATGCTATTTTATCCTGAGAAATCTTTGCCTAACCCCAAGGCCATGAAGATATTCTCCTGTGTTTTCTTTTAAAAGCTTAATTGTTTTCGCTTTCACCTTTAATTTTATGATCCACCTCAAATTAAGTTTTGTGTATAGTATGACGTTGGGGCAGTTTTCATTTTTTGCCAGTTTCTCAACATTATTTATTGCAATAAATAATAATTCCCACTGAATTGCAGTATTAGCTTTATCATAAATCAATGGACATTATATTTATGGATCCATCTCTGGACTCTATTTTCTTCCATCCTTGTGTTATTACCACACTGTCGTAATTGTTATAGCTTTATAACATATCTTGACATCTGGTAGTATGTCCCTCAAATTTTTACTTCATCATGTTTGTCTTTGCTATTCTTAACCCTTTGCATTTTCATATAAACTTTAGAATCAGCTTGTCAAGTTGCTCAAACCAAACCTCCCGGGATTTTAATATTGTTGTAATGAGTCTATAGATCAATCTGGTAATAACTGATTAACAATATTGAACCTTCAAACCCATACTGTATATCCCTGAATCTATTTAGGTCTTATTTAATTTATTTAGTTTGTGCGTGTGTGGCAATCTTAGATATCTTTTATTTGATTCATTTCTAATCATTTGACGTGTTTATATTATTATAAATTGTATAATTAATTTTAATTACAATTTTAATTGTTTGTTGCCAGCATAAAGAAATACAACTGACTTTTATATATTGACCTTGGTAATTTCACTTATTAATTGAACTTTTTAATTTCCTACACACAAATTACACAATCTACAAATAATGACAGTGTAATTTTTTTGCCTCTTTAATCCTTATAACTTCTATGTCTTTTCCTAGACATCTGCACTGGCTAGGATCTCTAGTAAAATACTGAAAAGTAGTGATGATAGCCTATATCCTTGTCTTTTTCCTGATCTCAGAAGAAAAGCTTTCAATATTTCACCAGTAACTATCGTTAGTATAAGTTTTTGTAGATAGTTATTATCAGAATAAGAAATTATATAGGTGAACCAAAACTCACATACAGAAATGTTCATAGCAGTAATAGTATAAGAGCCAAAAGCTAGAAACAAATCATTCATCAGCAGTAGAATGGATAGATTAAACCATGGCTTTTATATACAATGGAAAACTATACAGCAACAAAAAATCATGATCTACTGCTATACCCAACATCGTGGTGATTCTCACAATGTTCAGTGAAAGCACATATATGTATATAAGATAATTCCTTATATTTGAGCAGATTGTTTTTTTCCTGCATTGCAGTCATCTGAAGGCACCTGTGAATGTGTTGATTAAAGGAATATCAGACATCTGTGTAAAACTGTTCACGTTAGCACACACTTTTTTATTGCCTCACTCAATCTCAGGTATGTGCTACCATCATTGTGTATCTAATCAGTCAAATTAATAGTTCCTGTGGTAGACACGACTTATGGGGATCCCTAATGAGTCACATCTGTGTATAATCCTTTCGCCTTCAAAGCAGACAGAACCTATAGCTTGTTTTTAATCAATACAACATGGCAACGGTGGTGGAATAGTAATTCCCTTAATTAGGTTACATTTTATGAGACTCCATCTTAGCAGTCTTCATGGTAACGAATTCTAGAAGTTGAGAGTGGCTCTGAATGACAGTTGACAAGGAAATAAGAACCTCAGTCCTACAACCACAGGACTAAAATCTGCCAACAACATGGGCTTAGAAGAGGACCCTGAGCTCTAGAAAAGAACCCAGCCTTGACTAACATCTTGATTGCAGTCTGTGAGACCCTGAGCAGAGAACCCATATAAGCTGTGCCTGGACCCCTGACCCACGTAAACTGTAAGATAATAGATGGTGCTTTTTAAGGTACTAAGTTTGTGGTAATTTATTACACAGAAATAGATTATGCAGTTCCATTGACTTTCACTATGCCTATTGCTTTGGAGGAAAGGATGATTATAGACACAGAATCAGGGTAAAAAAATTTTCAACCAGCTTCAGGGTGGACTAATGGCCCTCTAAACCTGGTGCACAGCTGTCATCCTGGGATCCCCCATAGCCCGGCAGTTCCTTTTGTCCCTCAACTGTGTTGAATATCTGATTCTCTTGCTATGTATTCCTCTTTCTTAGTTTATTACCCTCTTTTAGTGGAACATCTTCCTTAGTAGTTTCTTTAGAAAGTATTGTGGTAAGTACATTTTTGAAATCTTACATATTCGAACTGACTCTATTCTATTCTTCTTTTTAATTCACAGTTGGATTGGATATAGAATTCTGATTGGAAATAAATTTGAAGGCATAGCTCCATTGTCTTCTAGCTTCCAGGGTTGCTGTGGAGAAATTAAAAGAAATTCTTCCTCTCAAGAGCAATTTAAGATCCTCTCTTTCTCCCTTCAGTTTGCCTGAGCTGCTGTCACAAATATCACACAACAGGTTTCCCTAAACAATGGCATTTTATTGGCTTATAGTTTCAAAAGCTAGAATTCCAAAAACCAAGGTATCAGAAGTCTTGCTTTCTCCTCTATGACTGTAACACTATGGTCCTGGCTGTTGGCAATCCTTGGAGTCCTTTGATTTTCCCATCACATGGCAATGTCCTCTCCTTTGTCTTCTGAGTTCCCACTGACTTATGGCTTCTGACTCCTTCCTATAACTTTCTCTTTGTAAAACTCCCAGTAATCTGGATTAAAGTCAATCCTACCTCACTTGGCCACACCTTAACTAAAAATACCATCTTCAAATGTCCTATTTACAATGAGTTCACACCAACAGGGATTAAGATTAAGAACGTGTGTTTGTTGAGGTATATAATTCAACCTACCATAGCCCACCCTCTGGACCTCCAAAAGACATGTTCCTCCCAAATGCAAAGTATATTCAACGCATCACAATATCCCAAACTCTTAAGACATTTCAGTAATAGCTCTAAGTACAAAGTCTCATCAAAATCAGTTATGGGTGTGATCCACTTGGGGCAGCATTCCTATCATCTGTGAACCTATGAAACCTAGAAAACAAGTTATCTGCTTTCAGAATACAATGTTGAGACAGGCATAGAGTGGACATTCACATTCCAGAAGGGAGAAATTGAAAGTAAAACATGGACATGGATCCCCAGCAAGTCTGAAACCCAGCAGGGCAAACTCCATTAGATTTCAAGGTCTGAGAGTCATTTATGGAATGATATTTTATCCTCCAGGTCTGATGAAGCAGTAGCCTCACCCATTCCAAATACTTGAGCAGTGGTGCACTCTCCATGTACTGGAGCCTAGGCTCCACCCTCTACAAGCCCTGGAGTGGTGGCCTCACTCTGACTGAAAACTGGGGTGTAGGCCCCACCCTCTCCAAGCATTGAGGTGGCAGTCAAAATCTACCCAAACGTAGGTGGAAGCCCCACCTCCTCCAAGTGCTGTGACAGAAACCCCACCTTTCCATATGCTTGGGTGGGCCTTCTCTTGGTCTGAGATCTCTTTATCAAAGACTTCCGCTTCCATGGTCCTGCCTGTGAGGTCATTTTTGCTTCAATTCATCCCATAGCTGTTCCTTTCAGTTCAGGCTGGCAGTGCTTCTGTTCATATAAACTTCACAAAAACCTTGCTGGTTTTGTGTGTAGTTCAAGGGGGTCCAAACCATCAGACAAAAGGATTTTCCACAGGATCTTCCTAGAAAAGTACATTTCCAATCCTGACTTCCTCTGGGATGGCTGACTAGATCCGTAAGTCCTAAGTCTAGTATCTTTAGCAAAGGTTGGTTCAGCTACACCCTCACCTGGAGCTATGTTCTCTGGGGGATCACTTCCTGGGAACTCAGGGAGATCCCTGATAGTGCCACTTCTGGCCCTAGTCTCAGAACATTCTATTTGGATAGGCTGAGAATTTTTCAAATTATCAATTGCTGGTTCTTTTGTGTGTAAGAGTTCAGTTCTCAGCTTATACCTTCCTTCTGAAATTTACTATAAGCTGCAAGGAGAAACCAGGCCACACCTTCCACACTTAGCTTGGAAATTTCCTCAGCTAAATATCCAAGTTCATTGCTTACAAATTCTGCCTTCCAGCTGACATCAGATCACAGTTTTGCCAAATTCTTTGCCACTTTATAACAAGGATCGCCTTTCTTCTGGTTTTCAATAATACATTCATCATTTCCTCCTAAGGCCTCACTAGAAGTTCCATATTTCTACCACAGTCTCTTTAAGGCAAAAGCAATATAGGCTTTTGCTATCAGGTATCTCAAAAATTTTCCAGCCTCTACCCATTACCCAATTCCAAAGCCATTTCTATTTTTTTAGGAATTTGTACTAGCAGCACTCTACTTTCCTATACCAAAATCTGTTAGAGTTCTCCAGAGAAACAGAACCTACAGGATATATATGAGTGTGTGTGTATAAATATATAAATATAATATGTAAATATTAAAAGAGATTTATTATAGGAATTGGCTCACGTGATCATGGGAATTGGTAAGTCCTAATTCTGTAGGGTAGGCAGCAAGTTGGAAACTCCAAAGGAGGTGAGGTTGAATTCCCCACAAAAAGCTGGCTGGCTGAAGTAGAGGCAGGAATTCTTTTGATTTCTGAAATACTCATTCTGGCTTTAAGACCTCAAACTGATTGGATGAGAAGACTCCCCACATTGCTGAGGGCAGTCTTTGTTAATTGTAGGTGCAATCAACTGACTATAGATGCAAACCATCCTCACAGTAACAATCAGGTTAGTGCTTGCTTGACCAAATAAATGAATACCATAGCTTAGCCAAGCTGACACATGAAATTAGCCATCGTAGTCACTGGTGTTCTGAATTTCCCAGTGATAAGCTTTGGTGAGGATCTATTTTCACTATTGTGCTGGGCTCTCACTGAATTCATTCAATCTGGAAACTTCCATCCCTCCATCCAGAGGAATTGTCTTGAATCCTATCTTCCCCTCCATTTTCTCTGTTTAATCTTTTAAGAACTCCTAATATCATGATGTTGGACTAGTCATCTGAGTGTGTAAATGTTCCTTGCAATCTGAAAGAACAGATCTAGCACATAATATATTAGGTAAATAAAATAAAAGGCCTAAAGTAGGATTTCAGCTCAGACTCTTGTCACCCTCTGCAGAGAGCTAGAAAAGTTTGCCACCTTTTGATTTTTACTGCATTTTAACTCTAACTGGTCTTGTTTCTTCTGATGATTTCCTGGTTTTACTGGCTTCTGATCTCCCTTTCCTTTTACGTATCTTTGAATTGCAAGGAAAATAAAGCTTTGCAAATGTTTTTTGTCTGCCTGCTATATTCCCACAATGTATTTTCTGTTTCAGTGGTTGTTCCACTTTCTTCCTTCTATCATGTTTTTAGAGCATTTAGGGAGTCTACTACATTAGATAGGATTCTAAGTTGCAAGAGGTAGAAAGCCAACTTGAGTAAAAAATTAAAAAATTAAAAAAACAAGGGCAGGAGAGAATATATTGGGAGGATACTGGAGTATTTCATGAAACAGTCAAGCCACAGGAAATGCAGATTCTGCTGGGCTTCAGAAACAATTGGAACGGGAGTTGAACACCATCTAAATCAAGTCTTCATCTCTTGCCTCCACTTATCTCTGGTAATTTATTCTTTTCTCTTGAGGATTTATCCACATAACAAAAAATAAGATTATAACATCTCCAGAGTTTTATATCTTACAGCTTTGGTCACTGGTGAGAGATTGACTCAGCTCTCCAAGTCCCAGCTCCCCAAATCCTGGATAATTACTGACTATCCAAGCCCAACTTAGGTGCCCATCATTAGGTCAACTATAGACAGGAAATTAGGACCACTGCACAATAGTGCTAACTAGGGGATGGTAGGGCAGCTCCCAGATTATGGAGGCTGATATTCAGCAGACAATCCATAGATGTTCTTTATAGTTAAACTTCTTTTCTAGATGTAGGAATATGGATGTTGAGATCATGCTCAGGAACTACACATCCCTCTCCTCTAAGACATTGGGGCCAGATCATTCACATGCTTAAATGATATTTGGCATCCAGATCCTATTAGGTGAAAGGCATTTAGAGAATAGACAACCCAGGGTAGGAACTGGGTTGAATCAGTATCTGTTTTCCAGATTCATTATGCACATCCAGAAAAATCTTTAAAAACAATTCCAAGTGATAAATACTCTTAGTAAAGAGCAGATACAAACATACAGATTTACCTTAATGGATTTGATTAGTAATTAACCTATCCCCCATTTACCAGATAATTTCCAACCTTATGTTTCACTGGCTATGTAAACCTGACCAAAAGACCTGGATAGAAAAAATGCCTATTCCTAAGTGATAGTGAGCTCCCTCTATACATAATAATTTCTTGTAAGATAAAGGTGACCTACAAAAACTTTAAGTCCAATGTTAATAAAAGCAAGAGGAATAAGATTTTGTGTCAAACTTCCTCTACTCATTGTGATTGGAATGATGGATTCCTAAGTCTTTCTGAATTCTTTTCAGCGTCTCTCAAGCCATTTAGTAACCTTTTACTCTATTCTTTAGTCTTCTTTTAGCTATTGCTTTCTCTACTTTTACTGCTGTCTCTCATCAGCTTTTGACTGAGATGGTTATCTACAGAGAAAAACAGGATTTCTTCTAAAGAAAGTAAAAATCCAACTTGCAATTGTGAAAAATATTTTACACTATTTTTGTATAATTACTTTTATTTTCTGTAGTGCGGCAGCTGAGAAAAATTGCTCTAATTGTGTGATTTTCTGCAACTACTCTTGGACAAAAATCTTGGTAATTGGATTTTTTTAACGAACAAGTTGTCACAATTGGATAGTTTTAAAACTATTTGTGCTTATGCTTCAGAAATTCTCAGTGGATGTAACAGTATATTTAAATGTTTGCATCAGCTTTGGTTTAAATTTGATTTATTTAACTTTGAATTTTAAAATAGATTGGCAACTCTGATTATACATTGTCTTCACTAAATGGACCTTTACTAAGTTTTGCAGCATGTTAAACCACCCCACACTCTCCTGTTGCCATGGGAGCTGCAATCCTGGCATGTGTAACTCCAGCTCCCAAGTGGCTCTGTCTCCCAGAGTGCTTTGCTGTTACTATGGAAATGACTACCCATTAATCTTGCTGTCCTTTTTACTACCAAAGCACCTTTAACTGTCTCAAGCAATCAAGTGATGTTACCTACAGCAGGGCAAGGAAGGAGAAGACTGCTTTCCATTCTACAACTGCAGCACTGATTTTAATCAAGATTTAATCAAGGAGCAGAAGGAACTAAAGCTACTCTAGCAGCATTCTTTTTAAAATATACAAAGCAGGATCCGCCTTGATACATAGGCACATGCCCTTCTTCATGCCCTTGTTTGAGACCTCTGGAGAAGCATATTATATATTTTCAAAGCGATTTTTGTGTTTAATATACATTCTAAAATAGCATAATGGAATCAGGAGGACAAGCAGTTACTCGTTTTTACTGAGAAAAAAAATGGAATGCTTACTACAAATTCTCTGAAGAACGTGTTTTGAGGAATAGTCATGAAAATTAAAAAATTAAAAATCATGGACCTACTGGCTTAGACAAAGCCTTATCATCTTATGGAACTCGAGAGGGAGTAAACATGATTCAAGAAAAAAAGGAGCCAAAAATACTTTTATAAACTTTGCCTCTTTCTTCTATATATTTCGGCTTATGTATCCATGAAATTTTGAATTTGACTGTAAGGTCATTTTTGCCAAATGAAAACAGGACTTATTGCTATTCTGGAAGGATTTTCCAGGTGATCAGGAAAAAAGAACTTGAAAACAAATAAATCATGGTCTAGCCACCCTGGATCTCAGATGATCACTGTGGAAGGAATATATTGGTTGTCGTATATAATATGTGTCCAACAGCTGCTTTTAGAACAAAAAATTTCCGTAGTAAAACATATGGAGAGTGAAGCAGCTGTGGCTCAAGCAGTTGGGCGCCCACCTACCACATGGGAGGTCCCAGGTTCAATTCCCAGTGCCTCTTAAAGAAGACAAGCAAGACAGCAACCTGATGCAATGGGCTGATGCAACAAGATGATGCAGTGAGATGATTCAAAGAAGAGACACAGAGAAGAAACACAATGACAGACACAACCAGCAGGGAGCAGAAGTGCCTCAAGTGATTGGCTGTCTCCCTCCCACATGGGAGGTCCCAGATTCAGCTCTTGGTGCCTCCTGAAAAGATGACCAACAGAGAACAGACAGAGAGCACAAACAACGGGAGTGGGGAGGAGAAATAAATAAATTTAATTTAATTTTAAAAAACATATGGAGAGATCTAGTGGATGCCTGCAGCATGAAGAGAGGCTGCTTTTGCTCTGTATATAATCAAATGGCATTGAAGTTGGGTGAGAAAGGAGAGGGACGGAGAATGGTGGGAAAATCATCACAAAAGGCCAGGAGTGCCTCTCTTTTCTTTTTTGAAGGACTGGCTTGTGACCTTGGGCAATCCAAAAAAGGTTGCCTGTTGCTTTGGCACTCTGCCCTGATGCAAAAAGACATGAATGAATGAATGAACAAACAAGTAAAAATAGCACAATCTTTGAGAAAATTTTTGTTAAACTCTCTGACAGGAAAGAATGTATGCCATAAGCTTGCCATTTATACAATGGTTAGGAAATTCTCTACATAAAAAGCAGATCTTAGTGAAAGATTGGAATGAGAGTAAAAAAAGATCAGGTTAGTAATCAAAGCATGCTGACAAAATATAAAATAGCAACTTTGGGTATTTGGACATCATCATAAGCTTCCAATAACCTGATGAGTTAAGTCTGAATACTATGTTGATCCCCTAATAGCATTTTTCCATCCCCTTCTACCAGAAACAGTAACTAGGCAGGAAAACTAATGAATAATTATAAAAGTCAGCTTACTGGGAATCTTTATTGCTCTAGAGCAACTGGTAAACATCCAAGAAAAGAAAACAAAATTACCTTACCTGATATGTTGTGACAAACTTGTCTAGAGAAGCTGTACTTTTAAATATTTAAAATCATAAATGTACTAAAAGAAAATGTAAGTGAATTTTATAATCTTGGGTATGGAAAGATTTTCAAACCAGAGTTTGAAACATTAAGGAAAAGATAAAGATTGAAAGAGTTATCTACAAAAAATTATAATTACTGTATGGTAAAACTCATATTTAAGCACTTTTAAAAATATATATGTTAAAAGGATTAAAATTTTTCACCATATGAACTATAAGTCATTAATGATCTCATCTCTTAAGTGTAGAAAAAGAACTCTTACAAACCAATAAGAAAAACACATGAGCACCCCAATAGAAAGATGAGAAAAGAACATGAACAGCCAATACACAAAAGAAGACAAACGGGGGAGTGGATGTGGCTCAAGCAGCTGGGCACCTGCCTTCCACATGGGAGGTCTCAGTTTCAGTTCCCGGTGCCTCCTAAAGAAGACAAGCAAGATAGCAAGCTGACACAACAGGTTGGCACAATGAGATGATGCAACAAGATAACACAATGAGATGACACAACAAGGAGATGCAATGAAGAGACACAATGAGAGACAGAACAAGCAGGGAGTGGATGTGGCTGAAGCAATTGGGTGCCTCCCTCCCACATGGGAGGTCCTGGGTTTGATTCCCGGTGCTTCCTAAAAAAGATGACAAACAGGCACAGAGAGCACACAACGAACAGACACAGAGAGCAGACAGCAAGCATAAACAACGAGGGGGGAGGAAATTAATTAATTAATTTTTTAAAAAAAGATAGTCACTAAATACATGAAAGATGTGTGTAGTAGTAATTAAACACCTGCATACGTAATGTGAGATAGCATTTTCCTGATCAGAGTGATATTACCTACTATTGACAGAGAAACAGGTACTTTCAGTGGAAGGGTAAGTTGTTAAATGCTTTCTGGGGGGTAATTTGGTCATTAACATTTTTAAATGTATGTATCCTTTGACCCAGCAATTTCACATCTAGGGCTTTATCCTAAGGAAATAATTGATCCAGTGTCCAAATATTATGTCTAAAAATGTTGTACCACAACAATTTTGATATTTCAAAATGAATATTTTCAATGAAATAATGGAAATAATTTGAACACCCATCAATTGGCACCTTATATGAGAATGTGCAGCCATATAAGTGGTAGTATATATGCATACATATTAACAAAAAAGATGTCTTTCAAATATCAAATAGAAAAAGCAGATTATAAATATTTGTATAATATGCTTTCACTTTTGTTAAACAAATACATCTACTGTCCTATTTTTATTTATCTTGTTACTTATCAAAAGTTACAAAACCTATAAATATTTGTATAATATGGTTCATTTTTGTAAAGTAAACACATCTATCAATCTACTTTTATTTATCTAGTACTTATCAGAACTTAACAAAAGTCATTTTATGCTTTTATTTATTAACTGATTTTTAAAATAATGAACATGCATTACTTCTAAATCAGAAAAAAACAAAAAGTATTTCCATACTGGAAAATGACAACAGCAAATAAATAAAAGAGCTGCTTGGTCCTGTAAGAAAGCTAAGAGTGCAAATGTGGCCAAGCAATCATCAGGTAACTCTTCTCCATAGTGATTCCCATCTATGTGTCTTGCCGTGAAGTCAGATTTCATGTTGCAATTACCAATCACAGTGAGAAAACAACAACCATCTTTATATTGCTGAGTGCACCACCAGCTCTTTTACTCTGGCTATGATGGTAGGTATCTAGAACAGGTCCAGCATGGAAGGAGAAGCACCCACAGTCACATGTCCCACTTCCATATCCCTCCCTCCCACCCTCCATCTCCACAATCTTGTACAATAGCAAGTGGGTACAAGGACAATGGGTCAAGTGGTTCTCTTTCTAGCAATAAAGGACAGACACTCTGTCATTTTTTCATCACTGTAGGGGATATCTTTCCCACCCTTCCTTCTCCTCCCTCCACTTGTGGGAAAGACTTTAATGCTCAAATAGAACATGAAGAGACTGCTGTCTGGGAGGAGTCCTCTGCTCCAAAGGAATACTACATGAACTCCAGAAGAGGAGACCAGCACTGCCATTTGGCAACATCATGGAAAAAAGAATCATCCAAGCACAGAACCGAGTCCAGAATCCAGTCAAACAAAACAAAAAGATACAATCAAGACCCTCAGGAATACTCTAGGAGTCTTGGATTGCTCTGTAACAAGAGAAGATGAACATTTGTGTTCAGCAGATCCTTCCTGAACGTTGGCAGGGAGCTAGCAAGTCCATGTTCTCACACATTGCCTGGGAGGGCCAAAGGAAAAGAGCAGAAAACTGCTCTATGGGCATAATTGGACTCCAAAAGGGAATTCAGGCTTTTGTTACTACTGCTGACCCAACAAAAGAAGAGTTCAAATATGTGTGTGCATGTCTCAGTTTGGGTTCTCCCAGAAGCAGAGGCTAAGTCAAAGACTTGGCAGTGGGTATTTTATTTAGGAAGTGACCCCAGGAAGCAGGATTGAGACAGCAGGACAAGTGAGATGAGAAAGAAGAAAATCCAATGAAGGGTGCATTGTTTATCTGGCTACCACTAGAGATATGTAGGGTTTGGTTCTGTTGCAGACCGTCAGAGGAACTGTTAACAATGTGCTTCAGATTTGTCCCTCCTAAGGAC
Organism: Cabassous unicinctus; assembly: GCA_029593785.1. Classification (NCBI taxonomy): domain Eukaryota; kingdom Metazoa; phylum Chordata; class Mammalia; order Cingulata; family Chlamyphoridae; genus Cabassous; species Cabassous unicinctus. The sequence continues at coordinate 12,737 of JAQZBX010016359.1, read as the reverse complement.
AGGAAGCTGAGGCATTTATCCACTGGCTCTTGTCCCTGTTGGTTGAGGGTTGTTGCTGGTAGCATTAACTCTTCTGCACTTCTAGGTTGCCTGCCTTCCCTTGGGCTGAGAGAAAGCCCTGTTTTCAGAAACGTGAGAAGATGCAGCAGGTGCTTGAGGTAGGTTACTGTTGTGGGCATGCAAAAAATCCACCAATGCTGCAGCTGGAACTCAGAGGTGGGCTAAGCTACATGTGCTTGTTTGTGTACCTAACCCTGAGCCAGAGAACGACATGCACATGCACACGAGGTAACGATAATAGCAGCACTACAATAGATATACAGTATGTATTACCTTATATGGCCAGCACCCCTCTCTTCTAGGAACAGCATTCCCCTTCTTTGGGCAAGGGCTCCCCTCTTTATGTTCTCATCGAGCTGATTCCAATTCCCTTATTGTCTTCCCTGGGGTTTTTCTAAATGATCCTGAAGAAAGAAGGAAACCCCTTTCTGATGACATAGCCATGAGCATAAGGCAGAAGAGCTGTGAGTGACTATGTTCCTTGCCAGCTAGAGGAAGCCAGTCTGTCATGAAACAGAAAACTGCCAACACGCAGAAAGAGGCAGCATTAACAGAGATGACAGAGAAAGGATCCTTGCAATGTCCAAAGCTTGTTGTTCATTTGTCCCGGGCTCTGGTATCACTCTACTTCTCAAGCTGGTCATGTGGGTTACCCCTACCATGCCCTTTTTGCCCTAACTGGTTTGAGTTGGGTGCTGTACTTGCAATTAAGAGTCCTGACTTACATGAATTTGTTACACATAACACTAAAGAGTTTCTAAAACCTTTCTGTAAGCATGATCTCATTTGAACTTCACAACAAATTGTTGGGTAGACGTCACACGAGGACTTAGGAGAGGTGTAGCAGGCTAGAATCAGAAGTATGCTGGACAGCCTCCCCAGAGCACCAGTGGACTTCAAACACCAGGTTTAGTTACCCAGAAAAGCTGTTGTGAAGCAGGTTCCCCACATCAGAAACAGGCAATGAAGTCAAAGCAACAAGAGAAGGGGTGAGGAGGAAATACAGAACAGTCTGACGAAATATGCCAGGGCTCAGTCTGCCCAGTTCAGCTGCTCAGGCATGTGCTTCACGCTCCTCCACAAAGCTTCTTAAGGGCTGATGAAAGTGTGGTGTTATTCCCATTTTACACACTAGTTGAAAGAGTCTCCAGAAGATAAAGTAACTTGCCTAGACTTATAGCTAATAAGTATGAGAGACAGAAATAAAAGTGATCATATAATCATCTAATTACCAACTCAGTGCTCTGTCTGCCAAGGCCTGGCCTCGGAATAAACAGTTTAGACCCATAAATCTTCCTGGGAGTAGATTATAATCCCTTTCAGCCTAACACCTTCAGTTTGTTGGGGGTACAAATTAACGAAGTCGTATTTATTAAAGTTCAGCTTACCTTCTTGCCTAGTAGGATACATATGACACAAAGATGGTGATGATGATGATGAGGATGATGATGGCAACGACGATGACAATTGACGATGATGGTGACAGCTAACACTTACTGAATGCATATTATAAGCCAGGTGGTGTTCCAAATGGTTTGCATGTATTTACTCATTTAGTCTTCATGACTGCCCTATGAGGAAAGTTCCTATTATTGCATCTCTTTTATAGATGAAGAAACTGAGCCACAGAGTAGTTAAATAGCTGGTTTGGAGCAGGGCAGCCAGCAGAAATGCCACTGCAGCATCTCCATAAGTCCAGCCTTCCCTTCTCCTCTAAAGAATTCAGTGTGAGGACACTGAAACCTAGAGCGTCTTGATTTAGAGAACAGTTCCCACCCATCCCACCCCCCAAAAATGAATGCAGGGTCTTCCTAGATGTCCTTGCATGTCTTTACATCAGCTCCTATTTCTCTTCCCGTGTAAAAAGGAATGTGCCTGCACCTACCTACATCTGTCTCTCTGTCAGGCAATACAGCAAGCATCTTGCTATGCACAGAATGAACCTTAAATGCTATGTTATATCCAGCATTTCTTTCTTATTCTTATACCTGAAGAATGGATCAGTTTAGTACTGCACTAATGTCCAGTTATGTTCAGATATGGGAATACAATAATACATATGAATTCCTTCCCCAGTAGAAAAAAGTGAATTCTAGGTCAGTGGTCTAAGAACAATATGCCAAAAGGCATGTGTATTACTGTAGATTATTATTTACATCAACCTAGGAGATTTATAGCAATTAGGATATCTATATAAACAGATTTTATTCTCTTGGAATTTCTTGAATCAATTAGAAGAGCATCCTGATCTGATTTGTTTGTCTGTCCATGTATTTAAACAGTTCTATTAGGCAACAACAGAATTCTTTGTTTTACACTCCTCATTTTTACTTTATGTAAAAAGTCATCCTTAAAAAATAGAAAATTATATAAATGCACTTGTCTCATCATTAGAAACAAAGTGATAGGAACATAAACCAGTTGTATAATATAAATATTTTTCCATGAAATTTAGAAACTTAGCACATCATAAGCATTCAATAGTTGTGAAACAATAAACAAGTTGATCAAAACAACCAAATAACAAGATCCAAAATGATCAGACAGGGAGAAATTGTAAGCATGAAGCCCAACTCACATTTTTTCTCTTTCACCCTCAAACCTGCTCTTTTAGGGGGAGGATGCTGATTAAACTCAATCATAACTTGACCCATCTCTTTTCCTGGCATCTTGCAACTCAGGGTAGCAGTAAATAAATATCCATGTCCACCTACTCTACAAATAATCTGGTGTTGACTCATCCATGTAGAGAACTATACCTTCAGGTAACAAGAAAAAGAAATGATACTGTCTAAATTGGTCATGAAAATAATTATTGTAATCACAATTGCCATTTTGGATTATCTCAGAAATCTAAAACATTGGATATTGAAAACACTTCATGAAGACTACCTCTCTTGGACCAACACTGAATAAATCTCTATAAATATGAGCAATAATTACTCTAATTTTAAAGATGTTGATGCCTGAATTTCCTTTTCACCCATAACATAATAGGCTTATTAATATAAAAAATTATACATTCTATACAAAATTCCTGTCTCCACTCTGTTTTAGGGAGAAACCCATTAAACAGCATTTCCAGATTAGAAGCACTATACAACTCCCTGTTCTTTCCTCTCCTTTTCCCTTAACCCCCCGCCATAAATAGCCTGCAAATAATGAAGTGTCTCAATTTTTTCAAATCCCTGATTGATCTCAAGTAGACCAACTCAAATCTCACATTTTACTCAGTTTGTCTTCTACTCTAAGATACTCATTCCTTTATTTCATATTAAATACCAAATATCTCAAAGAATAAATTATAAATATATCCTTGCTTAAAAGTGATGGCAGAGTCAGAATCTTATTAGAAAGGGTAAAATATGGAAGAACAAGTTTATACTATAGGAAAAGCCATCTTGACTAATCTTTCATTTAAAGAAGGATTTCTCAATAATGCTCTACAGTATTTTAAATAATGTTAATAGGTGTATCAGTTAGAATTGCATTTAACTTTAAGGAACAGAACACCCCCACTACATGGCTTAAATAAATAAAGAATTTATTGTCTCATTGAACAGGAAGTCCAGGAGCAGGAAATTCAGGCATCCAAGACTTATACAATGGCATGGTGATGTAATCAATGACCCAACTTCCATCTAACATTCTGCTCTGACATTCTTGTAGCAGGTGCCCTTGGTGTGTGGTGGTTTGTAGCTGCTGTACCCCAGAAAAACATGTTCTTAAATTTAATCCATTCCTGTGGGTGAAAGTGGACCATTTTGTTGGGGTTACTTCAGTTAAGAAGGTGTGGCCCACCTCAAGCAGGATGGGTCTTAATCTTATTACTGGAGTCCTGTATAAGTGGAGTGAAAATCATACACACAGAGAGAAAGCCACAGGAAGCAAAAGGCTGGACATTGGTGAAACCGAAAGAGAAGGAAGAGACTAGGAGATGCTGCCATGTGCCTTGCCATATGCCAGAGAAGCCAATGATCACCAGCAGCCAGTCCCAGAGCACCAGTCTTCAGGAAGAAAGCATTACCTTGATGACAACTTGATTTGGATTTTCAGTTAGCCTCAAAACTGTGAGCAAATAAATCCCCATTGTTTAACTGACCCATTTCATGGTATTTGCTTGAGCAACCTAAGAAACTAAAGCAGGGTCCCACGGCTGTGATTCCAGCCACGGTTGCAAAGGAGAGCTCCAAGTGAACTCAGACTCATCTCAGCTTCTTGCCTCAAAAACAAGCCCTGTGGCTTTCTACTGCCTTCTGTCTCAGAGCTTTCTCCAACACTGAAACTGCTCCGTCTTCACACATGCACTTGCAGCCTGGAAATGCAGGGGAAGTAAAGCCCCCAGGAACAACACTTACTCAGGCAAGATGGGAGCCAGTGGGTAAGTGCTCCAGCCTCCTCTCCTTCAGACAATTCCAGGAACTTCTGCATTCTTCCCAGGGGCCCTGGTGGAATCCAGCCCCATTAATTACAGCATCGACCTCAATAAAAATACCCTGATATTGGCTTTTCCTCCTTCTCTGTCTCACTCCCCATGCTCCCTCACATTTACTTCTGGGATTACTTCTCAAATAAACTACCTGAACTCCAGTCTTGTATCAGGTCTTGCTTTTGGAAGGAATACAAATTGAATAGGTACTGGAAGTAGCCCTAGAGAGCAGACTTTCAAACTGGGCTTCTTGAATTGGCTCACTCACAGGCAGATGGCTGGCGGTAGGTAGGTGGAAATAAGCCCTAACATAGTGTGGCATCCCAGTTATGGAGACTCTTACCTTGTGTGCCTTGGGATGAAGTCCAAGTGGAAAGGGAAGTATCTGGTTATGCAGAAGCTCTGGCACTTAAATGGTGTGGGAGCAGTGGTAATTATAAGGATTGTGGAGTTGGCTAGTTTTTGTTACCTGCCTTGGAAGCCTTGAAGCCTTAAATAAAGATAACAGTAGACTCAAGAAGCCAATGATCAACATTGACATGCTGTGAAAGCCACAGGTTCTCTATGGCAGCACTGTAACTGCTCATCTCCTGCAAATACAGGACTGACTAAGCTAAAATCCGACCCAGGATTTAATCATGCATGTGCAGCATCAACAGATCTCCTATGCTAATTTCAGGGTCCTGAGAGGGGAAGAATTAGAAATCAGAGACCTTAGATGGGACAATTTGATGGATGTGCCTGAAAAACGTGGCTCCCAGATTGCCCTGAATTCAAGGACCCTTGCCCCTGGAAAACATGCAAATCTTTTCCTGAGATGGATGTTACAAAATTATGTTTGGCCTCCTTGAGATGAGCCCATGACTCCTCTCACTGTTTCCAAACAATAGCCAGGGTCAGGGCTCACAAAGCCCCAGGAGAGAAATACAGTCTCTACTAAAGAACATAGCAGAGAAATGCATCAAAAGGATTGTAGGGCCACCTGAAACTATGGTAACCTGTGAGAGGGGATCCTAAGGTTGTTGGATAGGACAAGGAGGGAGATGAAGGTGACTGAGCATAAAACTGACTGGGGAGAGTATATAATCTTGGTTGTACTCTTAATATACTGCTGACCTCAATATGCCACTGATATGGGTCCTTAAAGCTTAGATGTGATATGGCCTGCAGGTAAATGAAGCCAGAATTGCCTTTTTTAGAGTATTGAGGAAGAAAAGCATCAGAAGGCCCAGGGAGGTGAGAACATTAGGGTAAATATGTTAGGTACAACCAGAGAACCCACCACTTGATTATGTTTTCCAGAAGGGTCCAGAGAACACTCCCTTCACTAAGGCAAAAAGAGTGCACTTAGTGAGCACGGTTGACTTATCCATTAAGCACAGTAGACACAATTTTTTAGGGGTCCATGAAAACGATTTCATTTCTTTTAAAATCAGAAGAAAAAAAATGAACTTTTAGGGTAAAATATATTTGTTTTTATATCAGCACAGTTGTAAAACACATTTTTTATTATTTTTTAATGTATATGGAGCCACGAAGCAAAAGCACCTAGAGCCCACAAAAGTCATAATGGACCCTGCTAGTGTAGGGACACCGACATCTTTGAGAAGCTCAGCGGTGGCTGTCCTCTGTAGGTCAGTATTGATGATAAAGGATGTTTCTATGTTACTAAGCTCCCTAGTGTCAAGGAGGATCACAGGATTTGGGGATTAGCAGAGGTGAGGCGGTAATGGTTGGAGACAAGATAAATGTATTTACTGTAACAGACAGCAAGGCCAGAGTGGAACCAGTGTACCTTGACCTACAGGAACCTAAGGCAATAGATCATGCTATTCCTATGGGCAAAATAGATGGGTACCTGACTACAGTGTTGCCTGACTTGTATAACCAGAAAAGAATCCAGACCTGGCACAGAGAAATTCTTGCCAGGCATCACAATGGAAAATCATGATCCCTTACCTGAGTTCCAAATATGACTCACTTCCTAGACCCAGAGCCCATCCATTGAGGAAAGACCCTGAAGAACCATTACAAGTATATATAATAAATTCTGCCCTGGTCTTTTTCCTCAAGGGGATCTGTAGGCATTTTCTGGGTTAACTGTACACTAGGAAAGGGAAATACCCAAACACTTTGAGTGTTGATAAGTACAGAGTCTGAGCTGGCATTGAGCCTGGGGGACATTAGAGTGGGAACTCTTGGAGGTCAGGTGGTAAACGGAGTCCTAGCCTAAGTCAATTTTACCGTAGTGCAATGGATAAGTGAACCCACCTTGTGGCTACTTCCCTAGACCTTGAGTGCATAATTATGACAGACATACTTAGCTTACAAAAGACTCACACTTGTTCCATGACCTGTAAAGTAAGAGCCATTATGGTAGGAAAGGCCAAAAAGGACCCCTGAAATTGCTCTACAAACTAAGATAGTAAATTAGAAGCAATCAGTCATCCTTAGTCATATTACAAAGACTAGTGTCATTCTCAATGTCTTGAGACATTCCTCCCTGGAAGGAGCAGAGATTTGTCCAGAGTGGAAATGAAACCTACTCTACATGTGTTTGCCTTCCTTACCCACACTACCTCTACTGACACACTATCTAAGATCTTTTAGAAGCCCTGATTACCTCCATGGAGTCCCATATAACATGAACTTCAATGAAGGGAAACATTTTACAGCAAAGTATGCATATTAGTAGGAAGGATGCATAACCACAGGATCCACTTGTCCAACCATAAACCACTCATCCAGGAGCAGTAGATCAGAGAGAATAGCAGAATGACCTGTTAAAGATTCAGGTAGGACATAAGTTCAGGGAAAAAACCCTCCAGATTAGGGAACTCCTTTAGGATGCACTGAGCCAACAGCTGATATATGCTGCTGAATCCCAATAGCTAAAATTCATGGGTTCAGGGATGGAGGGAAAAAAGTAAAATCTGTTTCTCTCACCATCACTCCCAGTAACTTACTGAAATTTTTGTGCTTCTCATTCCTACAAACTTGGGTTCTGCTAAATGAGAGGTCCTGGTTCTGAATGTGCTACCCTTCCACCAGGAACATGTAAGAGTTCCACAGAACCTGAAGCCACAACTGCCACAGGATCACGCTGGGCTTTCCATGTCTGTGGACCAACAGTCAACAGATGGAGTTACTATCCTGGTGGAAGAACTATCTCTTGATTAGCCTGAGATGCTGGGGTTGCTGCTACATAACAAGAGCAGGGAGGAGTATGCTTGCAACTCAGGACATCCATTGAGGTGGCTCTTGGTGCTTCCATTCCTGAATGGTAAACAGGAAACTGCAGCAATCATAGCCTAGCAAGGACATGGAAACCAGGGAGTCAGAGCCTCAGAAATAAAGGTCTGAGTCATTCTACTTGGCAAGCAATCTAAAGAAGCAAAAGTGATGGCCAAGAGTGAGGGAAATCTAGAATGGGTGGTGGAGGAGGGAGATGATAAATATTAATTACAGCCAGGGGACCAGCTGCAGGTGCAGGTATTGTATCTTGTTCTGTTAATTTTCTTATATTGATTGTTTTAATGGGATTGGGACTAGCCATGAGCTTTAAGACATAGCGGCAGGATGGACTTAATGTGGGATATAAGCAGACCTAGGTGTGCAAGGGGTGGCCCCATAGAATAAATCTTTAGTGCTCCACGTCATTTAGCCTTGATCCACCCCTGAATTCAGCTGCAGCTGTGGTGGATAGGTCAGACTCACCTAGCACTGGCAGCAACCCTTCACATTCACTCTTATGCATTGTTCTTCTTTCTGACTTGAGGCTTTATCTGATGCCGTAGGACCCTCTTGGCCTATGAGCAAGCACAACCTAAAATGAAAGAAAGCTAATGAAGGGGCAAACCTCAAATAAAGAGTCATGGGAGTTGATGGATAAATGCTTCCACCTTCTATTCTTCAGGTGACAATTCTGGGAGGCATTTTGCATACTTCTCAGAGGTCCTGGCAGAATTGACCCCTTGTGACCCACAGTGATGACACCTTGAAAACACAGACATATTGATTTTTCTTCTTTTCTGTCTCCCCATTCCTGTCTCCTGAGATCACCTCCCAAAGGAACTACTTGCACCAAAATCCTTGTCTCAGGCTCTACTTTCAAGAGACTCCACAAACTAAGATGCTGTCATATGGCTTTTGTCCTTATGGTTACAAGATAGCTACTTCCCCTCCAGGTATCACGACTGCATACCATAAAGGAAGAAGGAGGAGAGGCCTAAATTCTGCCCACAAAACTTTGTTGTTGTTTTTTACTGAAGAAATACCTCTCCAAAGACTTCCACTCATGTATCAACTGGCCAGAATTCTCTTGGCTACCCTTTGCTGCAAAGAAACCAGGAATGGTCATTTTTGCTATGGACATATTGACACCTGGACCAAATTTGAAATGAAGAATAAGGGGAGAATAAATATTAGCTGGTCTATTGTTGCAGTGAGTATTAATGCTCACTTCCCAGTTCTCCTTTCATACTTAGGCACACAGGGAAGGAGACTGTTCTTCCCAGTCCCCTTGCTGTTAGACAGGACCATATGGCAATTATAGTCAATGAAATGTGAACAGATGTTACAAGTGTCACTTTTGTCAAAGGCATTTGAGAGCTAGTGTGTCGCCTCCATTTTGTTTCCCTACTGCAGCAACTTTGGAGGAAAGTGTTCAGATGGTGGCATTGTGAGATGGAAGAAACCTAGATCCCCGAGTCACTGCCTGGAGATAGCCCCTGGTGACTTGCATCGGAATTTGTATAAGGAAGAAATAAATTTTGTTGGGTTAAACCATTGAAATTTCAGGTTTGTTTGTTACCACAGGATATCCTGAGTTATTCTGACTATTATAACATCTAGTAGTATCTGCCAAATAGATATTTTGTGGGAAAAAAAATAATGAAATTTTCTCCATCAACTAGATTTAGGAAAGCTGGGTTAAACATAGTTAAATGGGTTGTTTTTTAAAAACTAAAGAATTCCTCTGAAGTATTAATATGCTAATGGATATTATACATCTCTAAGAGAGAGATAAAGCAGTCAGTGCATCTGAAATTTCTTTCAAGTGATGCTTTAAAGAACTAGTGAACCACAGAACACACTTTGGGGAATGCTGTTCTTATGTCTGTATTTTAGAGGATTTTGTCTTGTTGACTTGAAAAATGATCCAACTATCTCTTTATTATACTTCTTATATACAGACACTTATTTTGAAGGCAACAAAATTCACTGCCAAAATTATTGTCCTGCTGTGGGTACTCAGTAAACCTGAATAACTGCTTCAGTGTATCTAGAAGGCACAAGTGCACAGAGAATATTGGTGCCCACATTTGAAAACAAACTCTCTCTGGCCTAGTAGAATAATATCATTTAGAATCTAGTGTTTTATTACAATGTGTTGCTATATTTTCACTCATTACAGGGATTACTCTGAAGTGACGGGATCGCTTTGCTGAAAAGCCAGCCTTACTCCAGTGAATTCTAACATTTGAAGAGATCAGCACGACCTTGAAGGATTGCAGTGATGTCTTTCATATAAGATTTCTGTGTCAGAATAATTTAGCTTGTAAATACGAGCTTATTTGATAAGGGGAGACTGATAGATATGTGCATTTGTTAAAGTGTGGTGCCAGATACTAACTTCTGAAAAGGGGAAAAAAAAAGACAAAGACTAGCTCTCTTATTGTATAACTTTAAATAACTCTATAGCAAATATATATGTATGTATGAAAGTCGCTAGTCTTCATATTTCTCTGACTCAAGGCTTAGTGGTCTTGGTAATTGCCAATTGCTTTGAGAACATTACTTCTTCATTTGGCTTTTCTGGTGTCAAATTGCATGACATGTGTCTATAAATATCTTAATCTCTCTATGTCATTTTTTAGTTTTGCTTTCTTCCCAGATATTAGCTCCCTAATTTTTAACAACTCCTTGCTCATAATAAATTCCAGAGCAATGCAATATATTACGTCTTCTGCACAGCTTAGAATTCACTGTTTCACATCTGTCATTTGAAGATAATCAGAATAGTTTCACTACACAATACCTGAATAGTGTGTCCTGAAAGAAGTAAATGATGGATTTCTTCTCAAAACACAAAGAGAAAAGAGTTGGGAAAATACCGCAGCCAAGACAGTGCCTAAAAAGTAACAGTAATTAAATCTCTGTGTCCAAATAATATTTGCTTCACACTACCAAATTTGCTTTAAGATCAACAAGATTTTAAAATCCCTGCTCTGTTGACTCCTTGCATGGCCCAATGTTAGTTCACCAAGCCAATTGTAATACTGATTATAATAATAACAGCTGGAATTTATTGACTGCTTACTGTGCATCAGGCGCAGGGCCAACATCAGGCACATACCTATCATCAAACACTTCTCTCCATCTTCACTACCTCCATCATCGTCCAAGCTACTATTGTCTTTAGCTTGGACTACTAGAATAGCCTCTTAATTAGTTTCTCTGCTTCCATGCTCACCCTTTTGTATTTCATTCTCTACAAAGCAGCTGGAGGGATCTTTTAAAAAGTATTTTAGATCACATCACTCCCCTGCTTAAACCACTTCCAAAGGCTTCCCACTGTCCTTAAAATCCATTTCAAATTCCTTACCTTGATTTTCAAAGCCCTACCTGCCTACCTCTCAGATATCAGCCACACTGGTGTTCTTCAGATACATCAAGCCCATCCCTGCCTCAGGTTCCATGGCGCTAGCTATTTCCTTTCTGCCTTGATCTTCAGATTCCATCTTAAATGCCATCTCCTCAGAGAGACATTCCATCATGACCCAGTCCAAGCTAGCTAGCCAGCCACTGTCGGTTGCATCACTCTATTTAATTCTCTACACAGCACTCATCACCATCTGACATTTTCCTCTTCTTCTATTCGTTTATCATTTGACTCCTCCCCTGGAATATTTGCTCCACGAGAACAGGGACCTTATCTGCCTGTTCACTGCTAGAACAGTACCTGGTACACAATAGGCCCTCCAGAAATATGTACTAGGTAAATAAAGAAATGAATGAACAATCTTGTGAGCTAAAAAATCAAAAACACAGAGGTTCTTTTTATGTTTTACTTAGAGGTGAAGAACATTATATTTAGATGTAAGGCAACCAAGACTTAGAGAGTTTAGGCAGCTTAGCCGAGGATTATATATTGCCAAAGAATTACCTCCAGAAAGCCTCCATGTTGCTCAAATGTGGCCTCTCTCTAAGCCAAACTCACCATATAAACGCACTGCCTTCCCCCCAGCGTGGGACATGACCCTGGCACCAAATGATATTACCAAGAACCAACTAGCGATGCATTTGGAAAAACAACTTGACCAAAAGGGGGAAATATTAAATACAAATGAGTTTTTATGGCTAAGAGATTTCAAAGTGAGTCAGGAGGACATTCTAGAGGTTACATTTATGTACATCTCAGCAGGATCTCACTGACTACCACAGTAAGCAGGGCCTCAAGCAAGGGGTCTCCTGCAGGCTCTGGAGACATCTAGACACTGTAGACAGGGCAGACAACCCCAGAATTCGGCACCCTGTCAGTGGGTCTTACCTTGAAATATATGATAACTTATCCCCCCAATGTATCAGAGTTAGATTCCTTTATAATTTTCCTACTCATGGCTCTTATGCCCCTTTTATTTGAACCTATATTTAGCACTATACCCATTAAATGTATGTCCCAGAGACTTAAATCTTCTGGCTGTTCATATGCTAGTTAAGCCCTGAATCTCTGTAGCAGCCAACACCTACTCTACAGTTCGTCAGACTCTCCAAGAACAACTATCAAAAGGATGATGATGGACAACGCCCATCCCAAAAAACAGAGATTGTCTACAATTGCAAGCAAGACAGTTCCATCCATCTGCCACATGGGATCTAAGCCCCCTCTCAATCAGAAGCAGAGTGGGCATCATCATCCCCAAATCCTCAAGACTGAGGAATGAACAAACATAAGGGGGGAATGCAACTATGTTCTAAATGTAGACTTACTATTATTCTAGTAATGGAAGAACGTGTAACATTGATATAAAGGCAGTGGTTGCCAGGGGTTCTAAGGGGAAGGAGAGGGAAGAATAAGTGTAACGTGTTAGTTTGGGAGCATTGGAATTGTTCTGCATGACATTGCAATGACAGATACAGGCCATTATATATTTTGTCAAAACCTATAAAATTGTGCAGTACAAAATGTAAACCATAATGTAAACTATATACCATGGTTAGTAGCAATGCTTCAATATGTGTTCAT
>JAQZBX010016358.1:0-28998 GCA_029593785.1 Cabassous unicinctus | reverse complement strand
TTGCATGCATTTGGTTTATATAGCCTCTCATTTCAACAAGGTGGGCTGAAGTTTGTTCCATGCACAAAATTCTGAAGATAAACATATTTTTTTTCCTCATTGAGGTTCTCTATAATGTTCATTTTTAACCATTCTCACTTGCACAAAAAAGAGAAAACTAACTCTAGAAAGAGGGAACACACTAAGTTTCCAGAACCCTTCCACCCACATGTAGACACAATAATCCCCCAAGATAATTTAACAATTAATTTCAATGCACCATAACCTTAATTATTTCTGTTACTCTTTCCAAGTGTTTCTTGATTATTCTTAGCCTCTAAAAATATAAAAGTCATTAAAGTTTTATGCATTCAAGTGTTGTTTATAATAGCAACACAGCAACAAAAAAGACACCTCAATGTATATCATTCAGAAATTGTTAAAAAATTATGATGCTTCAATTGAATATTTTAGTCATTGAGTATTTTAACATGCTGAAACCACCATTTATTTATCTACATTTTAAACATGTACTTTCACAACATGTTAAATATTTTAATAGTATAAATATATGCGGTCACATATTATTGTATATAAATATATTTCTATGCATAGTTAAAACTTTCGTAATAAATTTTAAAATATTTACAGTGATTATTTCTGTATTTACTACAAGATAATTTTTTGGTTTTTACCCTTTTACTTTCCCATAGGTTTGAATTTTGTGCAATGAATACATACTACTTTTTAAAAAATATTAAATTTAACATGTTTTAAGTGAAATTGGATTTATCACTCAACAAAGGGGACTGAGTAAGCAAAACAACAGTATATTCTAATTCTTGAGACACTGTAGAAATCTTATTGTTCCCCCACTGTATTAGTCAGCCAAAAGGGTGCTGATGCAAAATACCGGAAATCTGTTGATTTTTATAAAGGGTATTTATTTCAGGTAGAAGCCCACAGTTACCAGGCTATAAAGCATGAGTTACTTCCCTCACCAAAGTCTATGACCACTTGTTGGAGGAAGACATCTGCCGACATCTGCCAGGGTTTAGGCTTCTTGGGTTCCTCTCTTCCCAGGGCTGCATTTCTCTCCGGGCTCAGCTCCTCTGTTTCCTCTACAAAGTCATCTGTAGACTATGAGCCTCCTTAGGCTTTGCCTCTCTCCACAAGTCCAGCTGTAGACTATCAGGCGAATGGCTCATCTCTATCCTGGGGCCTTCTCTCCTTCCTCACGACCAAGCTCCTCTGTCTGCTCACCTCCCCAGGCTCCAGCATCAAAACTCCAACATCAGAACTCCAACTCAAAAAACTCCAACTCTGTCCTTTGCCATTGCTTTTATCTTTGAGACCCCACCCACCAAGGGGCGGGTCTCAACACCCTACTGACATGGCCCAATCAAACCCCTAATTATAATTTAATCATGTCCAGAGGAACAGACCAGTTTACAAACACAATCCCATATCTATTTTTGGAATTCATAACTATTTCAAACTGCCACACCCACCAACATACATTTTTTAACATTTGAAATGTTTTATTTATTTATATATTCATTTATTAAATATTTTGGAGTATGTGACAGGCACATAGTCAATGCTGACAATATATTGTAAATAAGACCGATTAAATCCTTCTTTTTATCTTTAGGTTTTCTAAAGAATTGGCAATAAAATGGGAATGAGAAGGAGAAGTAGGGTACAATGTAATCCAGATTGGCCTCAATTTAACTGACCAAATCTTGAAAGACCCTATTTCTAAGTGATGTCATATTTTCAGGTACTGGGCTTTAGGACTTCACCATATCTTTGCGGAGACACAGTACAACCCACAAAAATGACTAAAGATGACCTTTTGTTTATTCATTATTTGCATTTTTTAAATTAAATGTCTTTTCAAGTCTTCTGGCCATTTTCAAAATTGGATTGTCTTATGTTATTGATTTACAACAGTTCTTTCTATGATCCAGACATAAGCTCTTTATCAGATATATGTATTGTAAATATTTTATCCTAGTCTATAACTTGCTTTTATGTCTTCTTAAAGGTGTGGTTTGATTAGAAGTTTAAAATTTTGATGAAGTTAATTCATCTGAATTCATTTCTATCATTGCTATAACAAATTACCACAAATTTAGCAGGTAAAATAAAAAAGAATTTATTCTCTTACAGTTCTATGGGTCTGATGTGCATCTCACCAAGATACAAAAACAAGGTTCAGCAGGCTACATTCCTTTCTGGAGGCTCTTGGGGAGGATCTGCTTCCTTGTTCATTTGGGATGTTGGCAGAATTCAGTTCCTTGCAGTTGTAGAACTGAGATCTCATTTTCCTGCTTACTGCCAGCTGAGGGCCATTCTCAGATTGCAGAGTCTGTTCACCCGCATTCTTTGCTTGTAGCCTCTTCTTCCATCTTCAAGACTAGCAATGGTGGTTTGAGTTCCCCTCACTCTTTGAAACTCTCCTATTGTTCTCTGTCTCATCTAACTATTACTCAGCCAGGATAGTTCTCTGCTTTTAAGGACTCGTGATTAGATTGGGACCACCAGGATAATCTCTTCATTCAAGAGCAATACCCTTTATCACACCTGCACAGTACCTTTTGACATGTAAGGTAACATAATCACAGGTTCTCAGGATTAAGGTATGAACATCTTTAGGGAGGCAGCATTCTGCCTCATACATCGTGTTCTTTTATGATTAGTGCTTTTTATAAGAACTGTTTGTCCCCTCCATGACCACAAAGATTTCCTCCTATGATTTTTTTCTAGAAGTTTTATAATTTTCTTTTACATTTAAGTCTTTGATCCATCTCAAATTAATTTTTATGTATTGGTAAGAATTAGAGATCGAGATTCATATTTTCACTAATTTCATATTTTCATTCATTGGTGTTCCACTTAATGAAACACCAATTTTTGTGTTCCTTTCCCCATTCAATAGATTTGGTCCTTTGTCAAAAATCAATCGATTATATAAGCGCAGGTATATTTCTGGATTTGTTATTCCAGAATCACAATAAATTTGTAGTCATTGGTACTGAATTTACAGAAAATTATGACTATCAGACTTTTTCTTTTCTATATGTGCCTAAAATGTCTGCTCTGTCCTGCATTGTTATTATCTCTGAAAAATATGTTGAGACTTCCTCATATTAATTTGCCTCTCCCATTAAATATTTGGAATTTATTTCCTGAATATAAAATATGTATGTGCACGATCATTGTGGCACATACTTGAATTAATGTCAAAATATCTTGCTGGTTTTTTCTAATATTGTTAAACCAAACAATTCTGCAGAAGGAAAAATATATATATATCTATATAGATATATATATATATAGAGAGAGAGAGAGAGAGAGAGATATTTCTCCGTTACTTCCTAAAAAGAAAGCATATTAGACTTTGTATTCTTGAATTTTGGGGTTATATTTGCTTTGATGTAATACTAAAAGAACCTTTTAAAATATGAGTTTCTGGCTGAGTAAGGGAAGATTGTACAAGGAACAACCTCCAAAACAGATATACACCCATAGATATATCCAGAGCATAGCTTTGTTCTGAAAACTCTAGGTTCACCAAAATATTAGATCAGATTTCTTGAAAGGAGAGGAAGTTACATATTATTCTGCTTCAAGGGGGAAAGAGGATTGGCTCATCCCTGAAAGATAACTTCTCGAAGACTGACAGAGGTAATGGATTTTTTGGTTTCTTAGGAAGGTAAAGACCTTACCTTATTTTGTATCACACGAAGGGGTGCTATGTTACATCAGTCTAGGAGTTTCCATTTATATAAGACAGAGTGAAAGGCACGTACTGGAATTTTGCTACTCAATATCCCTGGCACATGCAGCTGGTAAGACTCTGGAAGGATATAGTTCCAGATATACCAACTTGTCTACTAAGACTATGACCTGGAGAGTAGTGGTGAGGGTTGCAAAGACTAACCTGCGGTCATGAGAGAGAAGACAATCTATATGTCTGCACAGAACAGCATTGTCAGAAACAACATTTGACAGTATTGCTATTTAGCAAAACAACAAAACAAAAACATCTGATCACGTTCAGTATGTTTTGATTCAAAGAGATTCTTCTTCTTACTTTACTGTAAGTTTTACGCCTGGCTTTTGAAGATGGCCCAATGAAGGGAGAAGGAGACAAGCAAAACAAATATTACAAAATGGAAAATGGCGGCTGATCCGTGGCTTGCCGTAGGTGGAGTGACCCTGGGACTTGGACGGGAGCCTAGTGGGGTCAGCCTTTGACCAACGTCCTGGCGTATGGCTGTGTGGGTCCTGGGAGGCCCCCTTGGACTGCGTGGATGTCTCCGCCCAGGCAGGCTACTGTATCCGGGTTTCCAGAACCGCCGTCCCCAGGGTGTGGAAGGCCAGGATAGGCCACAGCCTTCCTCAAAGACAACCAAGATCCCCAAGATTTACACCGAAACGGAAGACAAACGGTTCTGCAGCACCTTCACTGGAGAAAGGAGACCCAAAGATGACCAAGTGTTTGAAGCCGTGGGAACTGAATTAAGCTCAGCTACTGGGTTCACTACGGAATTAATTGCAAAAGAAGGCCACGCATTTGCTGAAGTACTTTGGAAAACTCAGTGCACGCTGCAGGATGTGGGCGCCGCCCTAGCCACACCAAGCTCCTCGGCCAGGGAGGCCCACTTACAGTGCACCACTTTCCAGGAGGATCCCATGCTGGAGCTGGAGCAGGGGATTGACAAATACTCCAGCCAGCTCCCTCCTCTCATGGCTTTTATTCTCCTTTGCTGCATTTCTGTCGGGCGTGTGCCACCGCTGAGAGACACGTGGTGCCTCTTGTCCAGACGGGAGAGACGGACACAAACGTGGCCAAGTTCTTAAACAGGCTCAGCGGCTATCTCTTCACAGTAGCCAGATATGTGGCCATGAGGGAGGGGAACCAAGAAAATATATATATTAGAAAAATGACCCATTTGACCGAGCCTGAGGCCCTGGGAAATAATGGAATGGGAAGTTTTTTCGACCCCCTCCGTGGTGATGCTGAAGAGAAGAGTTTGCCCATCCAGTGTTCTGATTCCTGAAAATCTCACCCAAGGGGCTGGAAGCTGGTCTTTTGTCCAGACTCAGCTATGTCTCCGAACCCGCCACTTCCCTCAAGGAACCATGGCTGTTGGAGCATCGCCCTTCTCCCCTACCTCTCCCCACTCTTATAAGGAAGTAGGAATGAATTCAGTGTGGCAGAAAAGAAAAGTAAGGTGATTGTTGGAATGAGAAGGCACTATGCCAGAAAAACAATAAAAGTGGGAAAGGTGTGTGTGTGTGTGTGAGAGAGAGAGGGAGAAACAGCCTTCCCACTGCCAGGAATGGTACCAGAGGCCCTTGGAAATGTACTTGTGATTTAGCCGTGCCAAGGGGCTTTAAATGTCACATTTATAAAGGGAAAGGCAGACAGGATTTGGAAGTTTAGTCACCTGTGAGCCACCCATCACCTCCCAAGTGCGAGGAGAAGGACAGCTGCAGATTTATTTACAGGTGAGGCCTCAGAAATCCTTGGCTTGAAGTGTGATTGGAGGGTGGGAGGTGGATTCACCTTGGAGAATCCTCTCTAAAAGGGCGCCCTCTTTTGAGGGATGGAGACCCTGGAGAGAGATGCCATTTCCGGCCTAGTCAGGATAAGTGAAGCTCTGAGGTGGAACATGCTCAGCCTGAGAAAATGAGGTCTTCAGTTTCCAATAAGGCTGACACCGACAAGACCCTCCTGATGCTGCACTTGGCCACCGCGTGCCTCTGAAACCCATGCCACGGCTGTACTTTGTTTCACTTGTCACCATGGCTCTTTCCCGCTATGAAACAAACTGCCAATGCCAGCCGTGTCCTTGGGAAGGGGGACATTTATGAAGGGCTAAGATGCAGCCCTGAGAACCTAAAGATTCCACCCTGCTAATTGCAGGAAATGACTTTTCAGAAGAGCAGGCTCTTGCTCGCTGCAGGGCTGAAAATGCCTGGCGACCTCATGCCGGTGAAGCCTTTATTCATTGAGCGCCCACCTCCATGAGGCACCATGCGAGGCTCAGGAAGGCCAGCCACTCTGCTGTCCTCCTCGGCAGCAGTCACCTGCATCTTTCTGCCACCATTCTTCCCACCTCACCTGCTGATTTTGCGGGAGGAACAGGCAGCCTCGGTCTCCTGTGGGTCCTTTGGTTTCTGGCTGGCCGCTGTGGCTCTGGTATGCCTGGAGCAAGGCATCTGAGGTGGAGAAATATCCTCCAGGAAGTGGCCACGTCCAACACCTTGCCCCTCCCCCTGCCTGTCCGTCTGTCCCTCCCATCAGGTCTGGCACATACAGAACTGGGAGCACAGCAAGTAAAAGCACGAATGATTCCAGAGAGGCTAAGGGCAGTGAACTTTTCCACCCAAGCGTGCCAAATCTCGCCCAAGGAGGGCTGTGTTCCAAGAGCTTGCAGCCGATCACTCAATTCTGCCCTCATCTCAAAATCTCCCAGGAAAGAGCAGGATTGGAAAACCACAGTCCCACACCCCTAGCTAGGGTAGAACGTATCCTACAAAGGATGAGGGCAGCTCTTTGAGTAAATACAGCATCCTGTTCAGGATCAGGCTGTCCCAGGACAAGCGTTCACTCTTCGGCTTCCCACACTTGGGCTGCACGTCTTCCCTCTTCCCTTTTCCCAGGAAGCATTTCCCCGAGAAATCACCCAGATGCAGGGCAGACTTGACATCTCTGGAAGTGTTTCTCTCCCTTACCTCTAACACTGGAAAAACAAAGCCTTGTTCTGCGGGGCCCAGAGAAGTGAGCTTGTTTGAAACATTTGCTCTTTGCCACCGTAAGCCATAATGGAACCTGAGGCAAAATTATCGAATGTCACTTACCAGAATATCTTCCCATATTCTGAACCAAGTGGGAAAACTTAATAAAAGCTCTGTAGCTTTAAAAAAGTGACAATACATAAAGCTCTCTGTTGCCCAATCTGTTCTCACAAATGACTGTTCCCATTACATAGTAACTCAGGGTTGCAAAACAAACAACAGCCTGTCTTTAGTTAAAACTGTGATACCTTGTTCATCATGGAGTTTTTGCATTACTGTGAGTTTTTATCTTGCCTCTCCCTATGGTGGGTCCCATTCTTTGGATCAGTGCTTAGCATGGTTCCAGGCTGGTGTCAAGCACTCCATTTTAGAGAATCCCATAATAATCATACGAGCATTTAGTAAGCGCTTGCTGTGTGCCAGGTACGAGCAAGTGCTCCTCATCCATTTATCACATTTCAACATCACCGCAAACCTGGAAGGAGGCCCAGCTTTGCAGGTGGGGAAACGGAGTCTCAGAGATAAGAACCACCTTGTCCCAGTGAGTCACCAGTCACGGCCCCTGACTCCTGGCCTGTTGCCTCACCCTCCATTGCTATTTGACAGTCAACTTTCATCACGACCTGGGCTGCGGCAAACAGCACCTGGTGCTAATAGATGCTGCTGTCTCATTTCTCAACCTAGTTTCCCTTAACTGATACTTCATGGCTACAGTTAATGTACATTTTTCACTGAGTAATTTTCGCAACCCAAGCTTGCGACACAACCCAATGACAATGGTGCCCGATTCCAAATCCCCCATCAACCGCAATGTCACTATCTCCTCGTCCCTGATACCTTCTTCTGACAGCCCATCCAGTTTTATGATTGCTCTGTCCCAGTTATCACTACTAAACCTTTAAGAATCCAGATGCATTTCAAGTTTAATTGAACAAAAATTTTTGTATAATAAAACAAAAACAAATATTAAAGCACTTCATGGTCTTATAGGAAGTGAAAATTTAGAATTAAATTGATTTCATTTATATAAAAAATTGATATAGCATTTTATGCATATTTTTCTAGTTATTAAAGTTACTTTAAACAATATTTATTTAGTCATCTCCTATTAAATTTTTGTTATATTGCCTCCAAGAAATATTACATTAAAATAATCTCTCAGCCATCAGTGTTTGGCCATGCCACTTACATCACATCTTTCCCAGCAGTTTATCTTTTTAAAAGCTATCAACTTGATAGGTGAAAATGGCAACCATTGCTTTTTCCTTTATTAAATTTAAATATTTTTCTAGAACACTATGGCCATTTGTTCAAAATCATTGGGGTCATTTTGCATATTTTTATCCAAATAGTAAAATTCTCAATTAATATAAAGCTCATCCAGATTCTTGGAGAACAGCAACTGTTATGTCAGCTCTTACTGACAGCCATCCTCTCACAACTACTTTATAAAAGTTGATTTAGCTCAAGAACCAGGGAACCTAGCAGATTTATTCTCATGTTAGATCATTTTATTATCTTACACTGTAAGATGTATTGGAATTCTATTAATTCAGCCTATTAAGCAAAAATTGATTTTCCTCAAGTACATTTTAATATTCCCTTCCTTCTTCTGGAGTAATCCATACCAGCTTCTGACACCAAATGACCATTATTATGCCTAGTTCCCATGTATTTCAAGAACATCTTTACTGGTGTTAGCCTGAGCCTCCATTTCCTGCATATTTCTCTTGTTCCATCAGTTTGTATTTAAGTATAACCCATACAAATTTGTGTCTGCTTCTTTTGGCATTGAAGCCATACTCAGCATACATTATATTCAATGAAATTAAAATCTGACAATCAAAATTAATCAAAAGTGAATTTAAAACTTACCTAAAGTCTCTTAAATAATGTTAAAAGGCATCTCAGCCAAACACAAATCAAATCTTCTTGAAATTCACTTTTTTTTTTTTTTTAACCTTTTCTTTCTGTAATGACCACTGGCTCCAAAATCTTTCTCCAAGTCTGCTCTATCTCCCCTAAACTGTCTTAAACATAGAAACTCAAGCAGTGTGTCAGTTATCTATTGTTATGATAATGTTGCCAAGCAACAACCACCAAACCTCAGTGACATACAATAATAAATACTGTTTAGCTTACAAGTGAAAGCTTCAGCTGATCTGTGCTGGGCTCACACATGCAACTATGGTCAGCTGCAGGTCAGCTAGGAAGCTCTGCTGATCTTGGGTGTTATTATTCATATGCTGGAATCAGCTGGCTATTGGCTGATCTAGAGTAGCCTTGGCTGGGTAACTGAGGGGATATGGCTCTGTTACATGTGTCTTATCCTTCAGCTGTTTCACCCATGCATGTCCTCATGACAATGGCAGAAGGGAAGAACTATCAAGCCAACTGCACATGTGATTTTTAAGTCTCTGCTTTCACTAAATATGCTGGAATCCCTGAACAAAGCATGTCATGGCAGAGCCAAATGTCAGAGTATAAATTAGAGCAAAATGCAATGATCCTCAATTTAGGGAGCAGAAAAGAATCTGGGTCTTTAATGCAAGCAATCTACCATCTCTACCATCAGCTGTTTTATTTCCCTCATTGTTTTCTTTGTGTGGATGTGGCAATCTCCCCTTTTCCATTGTAAATCTTGATAGCTTCCTTGGGCCATCTAAAATTTGTCCTGCTCTTCTACCCTGGTTTGTACAATTTAAATGCAGAAGTAGTTGGCTAAGACAGAACACACATTAGTGTAGGTGTCAGAATAAGAATTATAATCAGAGTGAATAGTAAAACTTAAGGGAGAGGGAGAGAGGCTATGAATTTTTCATATATTAGTTTTCATATTGTCACCAACAAAACCAAAATCTGACTAAAAGCCTATTCTTCCAATGCATAAGCAGAGAAAAACTTAACTTCTGCTTATAGATATTAGGGGTCCATTATTCCTTGACCTAATCATCTGAACACGGTATTATTCAAAACCAGATATCCCACTGTAGCAATACAATAGCCCAGATGGTCAAATAATAACACCTTTAATTCCAGTTTTTCCAGACTCAATTTCTTCCATGCGCAATGATGAATAACTCAGTTGTAAAAGCTGGTATTTTATCAGGCACTTGAACAGATTCAAAATCTTCCTCAAGGGCACTTTTTTAAAACTGGAATTTGGGGTAAAATACAAGTCAGATTCTTAATTTTTAAATAAAATATCAGTTTTGCCTCAGGACCATCTTATATTTAAAGTATGAATCAAAGTAGGGGTTATAAAATCAGAGATGAGTTTGATTCCTGCCTCCACCTCTTATTAACTACATGTTCTTTGACATTTTAATTTAAAAAGTGTTGTGCCTCCATTTCTTCCTCAATATAATGGAAGCAATAAAATGTGTTTATTTCTTCTAACAGGAGTATGAGTATGAGTACACTTATCTCCTCAGTTCCTATTAAAAGTCCAGGGAATAGATGCTCTGAAGAAAATGACTATGGCGAATAGTATCCATCCTTTCTATTATGGCAGTAGTTCTCAACCTTGGCTGCATATTGAAATCACCTGGGTAGTTCTTGAAACCAGTATGTCTGGGCTCTACCCTGCACTGATCGAATCAGAATCTCTAGGAGGATGGAGGCCATGTAGTCATGTGTTTTTGTAAAACTCCTTATGTGGTTTTGATGTATAGTGAGGGTTAAGAACCATAGCTCTAGCCCAGTAGTTCTCAGAATGGTATCTGGACCAGCAGCAACAGCAGCCCCTGGGACTGTATCAGATATGCAAATTCTCACGCTCCTCCTCAGAAAGGCTGGCACCAGGGGTGGACACCAGCAGGAGGTGTTTAATCCCCCCCAGGTGATTCCCATACACACTGAACTTTGGGAACCACTGATCTAGGCAATGGTCACCAAATTTAGTGTGTATAAGAATCACCTGAATTGCTTGCTTAACATAGAGTTGAGTCTGTCAAAACTCACAGAACTTTACACTAAAAAGTTTATCTTTTACTATATGTATATTATTTCTTAAAAAAAGAGAGAGATCCAAAAAGTAGATTTGGGGGCTCTACCTTCAGAAAATCTGAATCATTGGGTCTGGGTTGGGGCCCAGAAAACTATGTTTTTAAAGCATCCTCAGCATTCTGTTTTAGGAGGTTAGTGGACCTATTTTGGGTAGCATGATATATAGTCCTGTATCTTTGTAGATAATAGAGCAGATAATGAGCTTGACCAGTGCCCCATCTGCTCTTTCCCCACATCTCCAAGGAAATGCCTTAATAGAAATATACTTTCATGCTACTCTCGGTATAATATTCTTAAGAGTTAAAATAAGAAATGGCCTCATGACAAAATGCTACATGTACTTCCATACATGTTCTTATAGTTCAGAACAGTAATCCTCCTTATAAAACTAGTAAAACAATTTCCTTATAGAATTTATTTCCAAGTATATTATTTTTGTCCTTATTGCTGAAACAAATTTTCTTATACCACATTTAGAACAAAATAACATTTATATTTCATTTTTTTGCTACAGTGGTCAGATAATTTTTTTAGAGCCATAGTTAATGCAATTTCTTTCCACTTTTTTAATTTTTTAAAAGATACTTCGATTCCATAAATGTTACAGAGAATATATAGGGGAATCCCATATGCCCCGCTCCCCACGCCTCCCACATTTTCCCACATTAGCAACATCTTTCATCAGTGTGGTACATTCTTTGAAATTGATAAACACATTTTGGAGCATTGCCGCTAAGCATGATTATAGGTTACATTGTAGTTTACACTCTCTCCCATTTTACTCTGTAGGTTATGGCCTGATATATAATGGCCTGTATCTGATATATAATGGCCTGTATTCAGATGATTCCCAAGTCCCCAAAATGCCCCCCTGTTACACCTGTTTTTCACTCTCCCTAGCCCCAGAACATCCATGGATCATTGCCTCCACAACAATGATATTTCTTCCATTGCTAGAATCACAAGTAGTCTATAGTAGAATACTAGTAAGTTTATTTTAGTCCATAGTTCATTTCCCAATCCTGAGGACACTGGGATGGCGATGCCCACTCCACCATTAATTGAGGGGGGCTTTGATCCCATACATCTGATGGATGGGACTATCTTGCTTGCAGCTGTAGGCACTCTAAGTTCCTTGGTATGTTGTTTGTCCATCATCTCCTTAGTTGTCTTGGGGGAGTCCATTGAACTGGAGAGGAGGTATTATAACTCCGTTGAGATTCAGGGCACAGCTGGCACATGGACAGCCCAAAATTTTAGTGCAATTACTATACTGAGCTAGGTTTTTTTATATATTTCTTTTCCTTATAATATTTTTTTATATTAAAATTTTTTTCGAATATATCCTTTTTTACATCATCTTAATCCCTCTATGAACATAACTGGATGAAAAATCCTATAGTAAACAGTATCCTTCAAAGTAATTCAGGTCCCATTTAGGACATTCAATTATCCTGAGATAATGAATGTAGTCCACAGGCTTAAGAAATTCTATGAAGAGGAAAATCAGGTACTGGACAATTAAAAAAAAGACAGCTGACAGCTGGAAATCATTTTTAATACATAAATATTGACATGTGTTTTTTGTGTTTAGATAAAGCTACTAGTCAGCACCTATTATCTCAATTGTCTGACTATATTAGGTAATATAGGTAATAAGACTATTTTGAAAACTCAATTTCAGGGATTCTATAAAGAAAAAAAATATTTTCAAGCTTATGTAAATTTACATGGAAAACTATATGCCCTGATGACATGAATCCTCCTGAACCAGACCCTAGTGGCTCTGAAAAGCTCTGTGACATGTGGAATCACATTCAGAGACTTTGCAAGTCTCTAGACTATTTCTCTGTCTTTAAGTGGAATTGTTTTCAAACCCTCCTTGTGAGTTAACAGTCAAATTTAAACAGTAAACCTCCATACAAGAGACTTTAGACCTTTCAATGAGCCTCTTAATAAGTAATTTAGGCTCACAGCCATGGCATGCCTGAAAAAAAACATGGTTAAATTGGGAATACATTAAACTATAGACCTATAGAAAGATTTCATTTTGTTTTTAAAGGCAGTCAAGTTTATGAATGCCTCCTTAGAAATACTCTGAGAGATAGTAAATCAATATGTTTTACATATTTTGCACATCACTGAGCTTTTATTAAAACATGATTCCACTAGTACATATAAAAAATGGATAGAAAAATTGTATTTCTCTATCCATAGAAATCCATGGAATTCTTCCTTTATGAATTATTGTGAAAAAAAAGTAACACTAAAATGACAGATGTTTATGATTATCCTCTTCTAGAGAACATGTGTCTGTGAGTATGCCCTGTGCAGGGAAAGAGCTTCTGCCTACAAAGTCTTCCAATTTCTATGTCTAGTCAGATAATTTTACT
This sequence comes from Cabassous unicinctus, assembly GCA_029593785.1. NCBI lineage: Eukaryota > Metazoa > Chordata > Mammalia > Cingulata > Chlamyphoridae > Cabassous > Cabassous unicinctus. Next base: position 15,802 of record JAQZBX010016358.1, on the reverse strand, counting down.
TGATATCTTTAGTCCCATTTTTTAAATAAAAAAAATACAAATTTTGTTGAAAAAAATTTAAACATGACTTATAAAGCAGACATTTTTTGCAACCCTGACCTCTGAGAAAAGTTGCTTAATTTTTAGCCGAACTAATCCATTTTTATGCATTTGTGTAGATGAAGGGAAGTCTCTGGTCTGCAGGTTTGTAACAAAGGGCCTGACTCTATCTTTGATGTTTGACTGCTGACAGCTTTCCAGCCCCACCATTCTCTCTTGCCCATCTGCCCCATATCTGGGCAAGTTGATAAGAAAGCCTTTGTGCTTCCTCCTTTTGCTCTGGTGGAAAACTCAAACTATGCAAGGCCACCCATGTGGAAATCCTTATCCTATCTCCAAGCCTTAACCACCATAAAACTTCAAGCCAGTAATATCCCCTGCTCTCCAAGACATTTTCAGGCCTGCTTGAGAGCTTGCCCTGCTCTTCTAAGAAAACTTCATTATATGGTAACAAACTTTTCATAACCTCTTGGTACATTTGTGGCCTCATCAGTCTCAACCTTTGAACAAAACTTTGGGTGAGGGGGTCCATCCTGCTTCTATGGGGTGACACACAATGTTGAATTACACATTACACCACTTATTTGGAATCAACATTTTATAACTCAATGGGATCTTCCCATTTCCTGTTTTTTAAAAACAAGAATACTGACACTCAGGCAGCTTGGCCAACATCCCACATTTGATTGTGGCAGGGTTCAGATGAGATCTAGGTACTACTATGGTGAGGTTTTTTTCTGACTCATATTCTTTACTTGAATAAAACATGAAAGTAAGCACACAAATGTTAATGACATAAAGGAAGCATTAGCCTTCTATAAAAGGAATTTATTTTTCATTAACATTTTAATAGCATTGCTTTGTCTTTAATAGTTCCAATTCCTCAAATGTATACTTTCAATTAGTTTATTAAAGATTATTAGTTACTTTCTTTAGCTAGTCATCTTCCTAACTTCAAATTGTAACATTTGTAATTATTATAGTAGCTTTACCTGAAATTCTCTCTAGCAAAGGGGAGAAACTGATAAGAATTAGATTTTAAAAATTAAATATTTTTCAAATAAAAACTAGTTTATAGTATATGAAGAAAAAGTTATTTTATGAAGAAATCATAGAGTTATCATGGAGAAAGAGTTGATATGGCAAGGGCTACCTGATAATAAAAGTTGATCAGAGACTGAAACCTTTTCCAGAGGATCCTGCCTTAAAAGACTGTTCTGAGCTTAGATTCTTCTCCAAAGAGAAGGTAAATGCTGAAAATTCTGAATTTGGAGGTTCTCTTGAAAGATTCTCTTTGGAGAAGGTATATACTGCTTTCAAACCCCAGCCCTGAAGAGGCATCCATGCATCATGCAGCTGAAAGAATAGGTCAGCACAGCTGAAGGCTGGTTTTAGCACTGAAAGTCCAGCATCCCAGGAACTTTCTCAGTTCCAGGCAAACCCCTGGTTAGACTCGTCTAGTTAGATTATTAATAAGTGATCTTCACTGGGATAAAGTTTACTCCATGGCAGATATAAGCAACATTCTCCAATATCAGCTTTTATCAGTAATAAAGCTAATATTATGGTTCTTCAACTACTTGCTTGTTTTTCTTATTCAGTTGGTTTTGAACTCAGGGAGAAAAGAAGGTTGATATTTATTGAGTTCCCCTAGAATCCCAATCATCATTCATTATGATCTCCATTAAAGCATTCTATCCAGCTGGTCTACTTTTCAGGCATTCCCCCTCCTTCTCCTCCTCCTCCTCCCCCTCCTCCTCCTGCTCTCTCTTTCTCTCTCTTTTAAATCTGTGCTTGTTCTTTCTCATAGCATAAAACCCATAGCACATTCGATATCTTGAATCCTTTGATCAGAGACTCTAGGGTAAATGATAGCAGGAATCATAGTAATCTTTTATCATTATTTTTAGCCCAGAAATTAGTTCTTTGCCTAGACCTTAATAAGCAATGAATAAATATTTCTTGATTGTTAAATTGTGTTCTCTTGAGCCACATGCCTTTAAAAAAAATTTTTTTTAAATGTGCCCAGGATTGAACCCAGTACCTCATACTTGGGAAGCAGGCACTCAAACCACTGAGCTACACCCACTCGCCACAGCATGCCTTTTTGAGAGGTCTCATAATTATTCTCTGTCCATTCCTTTTTATGAAGTGTCTACCTAATTTGTTAACTTTGTATATTATGTCATAGACAGATGTAAATCCAAATCCAAATCCTAGGAGTTGGGATAGACAGAGGAGGTCTGCTTATTCCAGCTCCTAATTACTTTCTGCTCAAATAATTTCCATCACAGTGATGCTGAAAGGCTTTTGTTCATGACATTTCTAAAGCTTGCACAATCACTACTACAACTAACTAAAAATTATCATTCTTACTCTCACAATGATTTCTCTTATTTAAACCATTTATAAGGCACGGAAATATCTAACACACTTTTGCTTGTGCTATTCTTATCTGTCTTTTTATATTTATATCATCAAGCAAGATCAACAGTATTATAAAAACTACTATGAGATCTCAAAGTCCATCATTTTTATGTGCCCACCTCTGAAAATACTCATTCCCAGAAATATCATGTAAAAATAGAGTTGGACTGCAGTTTTATATTAGCCAACTTAAAAAAATATTTTTAAACTGGTATATGCATAAATATATATGCAGCTGAAAATAGATTTTGCTTTGCTATTCTTAATAGTATGAAATATGGTCATTTTGTATACTAGCTATATTAATCTTTCAAGAAATTCTAACTGTTGTGCCGAATGAATCATTAATTTATCCAACTGGCATTTATTAAGCTCTTATTATGTGTCAGGAATTATACTGGCTCTTCAGCTGTTTATACAAGACAGGGCTTCTGGTCTTCAAGCATGTGTGGCCTAGCAGAAATAAGCAGCACATAAACAATTATGCACTCAATGGGGGTGTGCAGAGAAGGAAGAGAAATATCTGGTAAAAGAAAATAATAAATATTTATTAGTTACCTATAGACATATACTGGAAGGATTTCTTACATCAGTTCATTAGGAAAAACTATTTTCTCTTTTAACAGATAAGGAGACTAAATGTCAAAAAGGTTATCTCACTTGTCCAAGGTCACAGTGATACTAGAACATGTATTTAGGTTACTTCAATTCTTGCCACTGTACTTTCCTTTCTCTTTAGTTTCTTAGAAGGAATATCTACAAGAAAAGCAAGCCATCAGTTGCTTCTTTTCCTCATAATTTTTATACTCACAAGTGACTTTTTTTTAAAGTTATGCCTTTCTCTTGAAGACAGAGTTATTTTATGATGAAATTTCATGTCTTTCAGAATAGACCTAAAGCTATAACTGAGCTTGACATTTCTGTACCTCCTTCTATACCTTAGCTCATTTTTGTTTGTAGCATTCAGTTAAGCTTATTTATTTTGAAAAGGTAACTAGCTATCCTTTTTTTTCCTTAATTTTATACACAATCATTCCACCCATAATGATCTGTGGCGTTTCAACACCATGCCCAATTCTCACTTTCAAGTCATTCTTTCCATTTTGAAGATTTTCCTGGGTTTACTGGGACCCACTAACATGACTTTATATCTTGTATCTGCTTATCTGAATTAAATTCTCCAAAATGCTTTGCTTATGGTTTTACACATTTCACAGGTGATTCCCCCTCTCTTTGCTGGAGATTAAGCTATATTAGAACAATGGCTTGATATTTTATTGGTTTAACCTGACCATTTGGAGTGTGAGTTAAATATTTGTAAAGAAATTGTAGTTCAGTGATCTAAAATATATTTTCCCTAAATATGCTATTGTAATAGCAAGTATTGGGAGGAGAGATGTGGTTAGTTTATTACTCCTTCCCAAACCCAAACCTACCATGAACTTTTCTTCTGTTTATATAAAGTAGGAAAACTGAATTAGGAATTTAGCAATATTGCTCCTCTCTAAGAATGCTAAACTTGCCATCAAGAATGACATTACAAGTTTCATAAACGAATCACCCTAATTTTTTTAACACAACTTTTCAAATGCAAATTTTGGATATTGTTGTCTATAGAGTCATCCCTAGCCACTGAATTGTTTTGGGATGAAGAATTAAGCCATAATTATATCATGGTTGCCAAATATCCAAAAATTATTTATCTATGATTATGGCAAGTTAATTTACTTCCCTTTCAGGTTCTGAAATAATATATTTCCATATATGTGTTTAAAACACATTTGGAAATGTAGATACAGCTTTAGAAACATCAGAACTTGAGTTCGGAGAATGACATGACACAATTACTAAAATTCAAGAGTGAGTAACTGAGGATTTAGAAAATAAATAGTAATGACAGTTAGAGCGCATTGTAGATGAAGATGTAGGGGTTGTTAAAAGAGGATGGGGAAGTATTAGTCTGTAAATGGCACTGCTGATCTTCAGAATTCAGACTGTAATTTGGGTGTGATAGAATAAACAGGGGATCAAGGATCAGTGGAATCCTCAAGGAAGTTAGGTTTTAGTTTAAGGCAAACATGTAGATGTTGAAAATGCTAGAAAGTGTATTTATTAGGGAACGTGTATTTCAAAGGGTGTTGAATACTGATTTGTGTGAGAGAGAAATTTGTACTAGGAGAAAGGAAACATATATAGTTTGTATGGTCACCAAAAATAGAAGAGAGGTGACTGGGCTTGTTTATATCTGAAGCCAGATAGCAAAATGAATAAGATAGAAATAGAATCCTTAAGGAGCTAAGGGAAATGAGACAGCCATTCACTATAAAAATGCTCCACAGGGATTCAATTACTGTCTCATGCATGGAACATTTGTGCATAATATACTTACATGTGCTACACAATCAAGGGGCTTTTGCTAGTGGGTTATAATTACTTTCCCTGGCATGTTAGTGTGGTGGAAGAGCCCACATGTTGTCATAGGAATGGTGGGATGTTTTTATTTTGATATAGAGGGAGGTCATATTGCTAGGGTAATACCTTCAGTATCCACAAAGAACTCTTTCTGAGATGTGAAACTGCCCTTGAGACCCAGCCAAAAACCACCCTTGGCAGATGCAAAATAGTGTTCTGAATACTGAACTACCTCAAAGCCTTTTGGAAGTAGTCTGTGTCTAAATTCTATAAACAAATTAATTGACTGAATAGTGGCTAGCTTGTGGTTTCACTGCTCTTATTTCCATTTCTAAGTTTTAAAAAAAGATCTGTCTCAAAAATAAATTAAGGTGTATTAAATTTCCAGATAAAGATTCTATGTTGATAAGTCTAGGTTAGAATTCTTGGTAATAAACCCTTAGGAGGAAGGAGAAAAGCATTTCTGCACTGTCTCACTGGAGTGGACAGATTCAGTTTGTTGCACAACAAATCAGCCAGGGCTTATCTAAGGGAAGACAAAACCGTTTCTTTGAGATCAGTTTCCAAACGCTTTGTGTTTGGCAACCCGAAAACTTTGATTTAGGTCAGAATCTTACTTTGGAGAGAAAAACAAGGCCAGCTGCCATAATCTAAGGTTCAGCTCTGTGGAATGCACATGTGGTCTGGTTAGTTAAATACTATATTCCTAACCAAGGTATTTCCCCATTGTATTTTTTCCTAAGACAAAATAAATGTTTTGTATCCCGCTGTTCAGAATACAGCAGTATGGAAAGGAGGTGTCAGGGCATAGTCAAATACAAAGACACTAGTGGTATATATCCTGTCAATACTATGTGATTAAAATGAAAGTTAATGTGGAGATGACGTATAATGCAGTCTTAGTTATCTCAAAATTATGCTGGGTTTGCATGTATGGGGTACTACATTCAGACTGACTCCTTCATTTATGGTTGATCACCTAGCTACTTTATGGTTTTATGTGACATGTGATTTGATTCTGGCCAATAATTTGCATACTTGGCATATGTAATTTCTAGTAAGTGTCCTTAAAGGAGACCTTTTCTCACTTTTCTTCCTTCTGAATGCAGCCCACATGGAATGAGAGCCTTGAGAAGGGAGACATGCATGGTGGAACAATAAGACAGATGGAGCCTGGAATTACGACACTGTAAGGTACAGTTCCAGCCCTGAGCTACTTATTTCCCAAATAAGTAATATTTAAGGTACTGATGTTTTGAATTTTAACTTACTTATAACTGAAATTAATCCCAAAATACAGTCAAGCAGCAAGTTCTCTTTGTAGGGCTCTGTACCTTCTGGGATGTCCATTTAATCCTGAGGAAAGCTTGGCAACTTTGTCCTACCAAACTCTTAAATGCAGACTGCTTCCAGTGATCTCTTTCTCAGAACTTTTCTATCAGAGGAAGTTCCAGCTCCTCTCTCCTTTAGAATCTTCCAGGAGACCCAGACATCAATCTTTGTGGGGCTCAAATTCCGGGAGACACTATATACTGGTTACATGGTGACCTGAACCATATCCTTCTCCATTATGGCTTGTGGTAGAGGGGAAGAGCCCGCCCCCCACCCCATTTCCTCTCCAATGAGAAGGCAACCAGATATATTAAACACTTCCTTGTTGACTGTTAAGTCTAACACAGGAAACCTTTTTCATTCCCATTCCCATTCCCATTCTCTTTCTCATCCTCATTTTCCAGGCTTTTATTTGGATTGGAGCTGGGTAATTATCAAAGGGCAACAGAACTGAGTTTTCCTATCTAGCAAGGGTTACATGGACAATCAGTTATCTCTCTTTAGAAGGTATGTTACTTGCTACCGCTTATTCTCATCTCTGAGGTCTCAACTTAGACTCTCAGGTAATATAGACAAATTCATTTAATGTTCTGCTGTACACACACAATGCAAGCATGATGCTGGAGTTTGATAAAATTATAGATAGTATAGATTCATTTTCAAAGGTTAATAATTTGCTTCCTTGGATTGCAGAAGTGTTTTACACTTTAATAAGGTATTTTAAAGATGCTACTTCATTTGATCTTTGCAACAACATCATGGCTTAGGTAGCACTATATTTTTAAAATTGAGAAAACATGTTTCAAGTTTAGATAGGAAAATAGGATACAAATCAAGGCCTTTTGTTCTCAGGTTTAGACCACTTTCCACTATGCCTCTGATATCAGATGACTGTCACTCAGAACACCATTAACAGAATGATATACAGACAGATTAGTCTGTGAAAGCCAAGTAGTGGGAGATGGAAAGCACGAAAGAGGTCATTTGTTTTGTGGACAATCAACTGGGTCATCCAAGGACAAGGGGAGACATACAGGCAAGTTTCTTCTGTTTAACAGCTTTATCTAAGGCTAATTTGGCTATTCTCATCTGACTTTAGAAACTTAATGATGAAACACCCCCAGAGTTTTTGAATGGGATCTACCTGCAGTTATCATTATGGCAGACTTTTTGGGTTGCTTCCTGTGTTTCTTTTTTTGAATAACATTCCCACTGATGGTACCACCAGGCCTGCCAAATGAAAGCCAAGGGCTGACGGCCAGTGAAGCTCTGACACTTCTTCACAGCCATATCCAAGGGAGGCATTGAACATAGCCAAAGCCTCTATAACACCCAAAGGTAGTTTCTCCAAAGTTATATCTATGTTTTAGTGATTTTGATATTTTTTTCTGTAACATAAAGTAAGTGTTTTTAATTATTTTTAAACTAGTAATAACATTTCATGTGTTTTAGGACAAAAGCTCAGATTTTTAAAAAAATCATAAGTCAGCCTTCACTTTTTGAATCATGAAAATTTGACTTTGACCAAACTATTTTTATAAGAATTTATTCAATTATTCCCATTCTATTTTACTTGATTCAGACAAATTACTTACACATCTGTGTGTTCCATTTTCCTTTGCTATCAAGCACATTTTGTAAATTTGAACAAAACAGAAATGAATCTGACCTTAGTTCATTTCTGCATTGTGGCATTATGGACCTATTTTAAGACCATATTATAATGGAGCCTTGCTGATGATGTGGTAAGGTGTGGGGAGGAGAGGAATTGTTTTGTATAACTATATTATGATTTAAATATGGAGTTGATGTCACTGCATTTTACAGTGTGTGTGAAGTAAATGTGAGGTTTCTAGAATGAAAGAGAAAACAAAAAAGCAAGAATGGATTTAAATATCTAAATTAATGAGAAGGGTGAAAATGAGCTGTTTAAGATGCATATCAATTTACTGTCAGCTTTCTGTACAAATTCTGTAATGACAGCATAATGTAAGAGAAACAGTTGGTAATCAATGAAAAAAAATCATGAATGAATTAGAGATTAGAGAGGCTTAAAAGACCAAAGCAGTGCTTATCAACCTATTGTACAGCAGTAGTGGACCATCCTGAATAGGTTGCGGTCTCTCTCTTGGTTTCCAAGCCTTGAAACAGGAGCTCAGGTGGTCTCCTGGCAACAGGCGAAGGACCTAAGCATCACTGGTAATAGAGGACACAGCTGGGGTTAGGTAGGCCTATCCAGAAGTGACTTTTTTTTTTTTTTACAATACAGCTTGATCCATTTACTTTTCAAACCATCCCAAATCAATCAGCAGCCATGCAACTAACAGCCAATCTACAAAAATTTCCTGTTTGTGCCTGATCTGTTCTGACCTCAACCCCAGCTCTCAGGCATAACATCACACTTCCTCTTAAGCTCTAGATTTACCCCAAAGACTGATTTGATGTCCCTTTTGTCCCTTGTTGCCACATGCTGTCTTAAATAGGGTGCTTTATTTTAGCTCTGACTACATGGATCATAAAGACATTGGCCATTTCACAGTAGTCTGGCCAGGCTAATTTAATTTCACCTCTATCTCCTACCCTCCCATGCTATAACATGCCCTAAAAGAACTGTCTCTGTACTTTTCTAAGACTGTGTGATTAGTCATTGTTGGGATTACAGGTTGGCACAAACATTCAAATGTTGAACATATTTGTTTAGTGTTACCTAAGGTAAATTTTGTCAATGGACTGGTGTGTTTCTTTTTTAATTTTGATAAATTAAAAATGGTGTTTTATTTTTAGTATCATTGTTCACATGTTCATTGCTAGTGAATAGAAATACAATTGATTTCTGCATGTTTATCTTGTATCAAGTAACTGTTAAACTCACTAATTCTAGAAGTGTGTTTTTTTGCAGATTCCTTGTAGATTATGTCCTCTGCAAATAGGACAGTTTTATTTCTTCCTTTCAGAGAAATATGCCCCTCATTTATTTTTCTTGCTTTATTGCATTAACTAGTATTCTAGCACTATGTTGAATAAAAGTGGTGACAGCAGATATCTTTCCCTTGTTCTTGATCTTAGGGAGCAATCAGTCTTTCACCATTAAATATAATGCAAACTAATTTGTTTGTTTGTTTGTTTGTTTGTAGTTCTCTTGATCCAGCTGAAGAAGTTCCCCTCTATTTCTGTTTTTCTAAGAGTCTTATTTTGTCATAAATGGATGTTGGGGAATTCTGGTTTCAGCTCTGACATGTAAAGAGTTTAGACCTCATCCCTCTCATCATCACAATAAGAAAAGCAATGACTTTTCTTGGGACCATCAGAGAATTGAGGTTGCTTGTAACTGGAGAGACAGGTATGTCCAGAGAGATACAGCACCCAAGATCTTTTTAACTGGAGCAGAAGCTGCTGGAACTACAAATTGGTAGGAAAATTTAAATGGTAATTTTTAAAAATTGCTGCAGGCAGTGTAGACTAGCATGAAAGTGAGAAGCTCCTAGGAACTGTAATCTTAGGCTACCCCCGCACTTTCATGAATTTTACCTCTAAGATCTTCACCAAATTCAAGATAAACCTTAGTGTTCTGGAAAGAAAAGGGGAAAAGTAAACATTTTGAAATATACCTAGAGCATTCTCCATAAGGTAGACCATCACTCCAAGAGAAACAACATTATCAGAGCCTTATCTGATGTATGGGAATAGAAATTACCTCATTGTAATTTCTTCAGGAAAACTCTCCTGAAGGTCACAGCCCAGGGACACAGGACACTAAAAGTCTGAAACTTAATCATATGATTACAAAACAATTCCTTTCCTCCCCATACCTTACCACCTCACCAACAGGGCTCCAGTATAATTACAGGGATTATATCTGAAAGAGCTGCAAGGTTCAGTCTCTATTTAAGAAGTTTATAGGGAAGCCCTTAGACAACAGGGGAGACAAAACAAGGACACTGAGTAATTTGAAGCCTTTAGTGACTACATCTACAGCAAAGAGTAAACAGAGCATAACTTCTAGCCAGGTAAACATAAATCCTTTCATCAAAAGACTAATGCAGGGACGGATGTAGCTCAAACGATTGGGTGTCTGTCTCCCATATGGAGGGACCTGGGTTCAATCCCTAGGACCTCCCGGTAAAAATTAAAAAAAATAAAATAAAATAAAAAAAGACCAATGCAGTTCCTATTACTCAATACATCACATCCAATTTTCAACAAAATTTAAAAGGCAAGAAAAACACAATACGAAGAGACAAATCAAGCATCAGAACCAGACTCAAAGCAGAGATTTTGAATTATCAGACTGAAAATTTAAAATAACTATGATTAATATGTTAAGGCCTCTAAAGAAAACAGTTGACACCATGCAAAAACAGATGGAAAATGTTATCAGAGATCGAAACTCTAAGAATCAAAAGGAAATGCTAGAAATTAAAACCACTGTAGGGAATGGATGTGGCTCCAGCAGTTGAGTGCCTGCCTCCCACATGGGAGGTCCTGGGTTCAGTTCCCGGTGCCTCCTTAAGAAAATAAACAAATAACAAGCAGACAATGAACAAACAATGAGCAATTAACAAGCAAAAACCAAAAAATGAGCAAACAATGAGCTAAACAATGAGCAAACAGATGTGGGATCCAACTCAGAGGGAAGCCAATGTTACTCAGTAGTTGAGCACTGGCCTCCCACATATGAGGTCCCAGGTTCAGTCCCCAGTCCCAGTCCCAGTTCCTGAAAAAAAGAAAAAAAAAAAAAAAAAGAAGCACTGTAATAGAAATCAAGAATGCTTTTGATGGGATCTTCCATAGACAGCTGGGGAAGGAATCAATGAGTTTGAAGATATGTCAATAGAAATGTCACAAACTGAATATCAAAGAAAAAAAAAAAGAATGATAAAAACAAAACAGAATATTTAAGAAGTGTGGGGCAATTTAAAAAGGTGTAACATACATTTATTGAACTATGAGAAATAACAGAGAACAAGAAATATTTTAACTAATAATGGCCAAGAATTAATGACATACACTAAGTCACAGATCTAGGAAGTTCAAGAACACCAAACAGGATAAGTGGGCATTGGATTTTGTCAATGACTTTTTCTACATCAAATCATATAATTTTTTTTCTTTAGCCTGTTAATATGATGGTTTATATTTACTGATACTCAAATACTTACCTGCCTTGCATCCTTGGAATAAACCACATTTTGTCACGGTGGATAACTCTTTTTAGATATTGCTGAATTCTATTTGATAATATTTGGTTAATAAGTTTTGCATCTATTTTCATGAAGGATATTTGTCTATGGTTTCTTTTTTGTACTGTTTTTCAAGTATGATAGAAGGATAATACTAGCTTCATAAAATGAATTGGGAAGTCTTACCTTCTCTTCTATTTTCTTGAAGAGATTTGTACAATTTATGTTAATTCTTCTTTATGTGATTGATACAATTCTTCAGTGAAACTACCTGAGCTTGAAGATTTCACTTTGGGGAGTTTTAAAATTACTAAATTCAACTTGTTTTTTAGTCATATAAATATTCAAATTATCTATTTTATATTGTGTGAATTGTGGTAGGGTTTTTTTTGTTTTTTGTTTTTGGAAGAACTGGCCCAGTTCATCTTATTTATCATTATAAGTTGTCAAATTTATACATGTAGAGTTGTTCATAAAATTTCCTTACTTTTTTTGTCTACAGGTTTCCTAATGATATTCCCTGTTTCATTTCATATATTTATTTTTGTCTTCTCTTTTTATTTTTTTTAGTGAATAAATTTTACTGATACATATTAATATTGAATATATCCATTTAAAGTGTACAATCAATGGTATTTGGTATAATCACATGGTTGTGCATTCATCACATCAATCATTATTAGAGTATTTCATTATTCCAATAATAATAAAAATCAAATAAACAAAAAACTTACCTGCCATTTTATTTTTTGTTTTCTGTTCTGATTTTTGTTTCTCTGCCTTCTTTTTCCTACCCTTCTGTGGTATACTTGATCATTTTATAGAATTTCATTTTGATTTATTGATAGGTTTTTTTAGTGTATTTCTTTGTATAAAACTTTTTGTGGTTGTTCTAGGTATTATGTTATATATACATAATTTATCATAGTCTACTGGTATCATGTTGTCATTAATATAGTTCAGATGAAATACAGAAACCTCATATAATTTTACACCACTTTCCCCTCTCCTATCTATAATTGTCTTAAGTATTTCCTCTGCATATATTTAGAATCACATCAGTGATATAATTTTTGGTTCCACCATTTAACACAATTTAGAAAGCTCAAGGGGAGAAAAAAAGCCCATTTTATATACTCATTTTTGCTTAATTTGCTTTCTGTTTCTTCTTAGTGTTCCAAGATTTCATCTTTTATCATTTCCTTTCTGTTTAGAGAATTTCCTTTAGCCATTCTTTTAGTGTAAATCTGCTGAAAAATAATTCTCTTAATTTTCCTTCATAAGAGAATTCTTTATTTTCCCTTCCTTCCTGAAGGTTATTTTCCCTGGCTATAGCAGTCTGGGTTGGCAGTTCTTCTTTACAGCACTTGAAATATATTGTGTCATTTTTTTCCCTGCACTCTTTGGTTCCTGATGAGAAATCTACTTTCTTTGGAATTGTTTTTGGTTATAGTCCTTGTCTTATCTGATCTTAACATGATAAAACCTCCCTTCTCCCAGAAGCATTCACTTCTTTTGGCCTCCAAGTTCTCAGATTTTTTCATTTATCTCTATCTTTTTTGGCTGCTTCTCTTCAATATTCTTTGAGGTTTCTCTTTCTCTTCTCAAATTCATAATTGTTGGCATTCCTTGATTTTCTGCTTTAAGCCCTTTTCTCATCCTACATTGTCATAATGATTCCATTGATTGAATGATGACTCCTAAGTCAGTATCTCTAGTCTAGTCATTTAACATGCCTCTCAGCTCACATAAATACCTATAAAAACCTATACTTGCTCTTAGTATATCCCCAGGATGGAGCCAGCAAAGGAACAAGTGGTGGTGAAACTTGTACCTTCTCCTGTGTTTATTATTTAGTGATTAAAAGAATGTACCTACTTACCCAAGTGAAAATATTGGGGTAAATGTGTACATGTTTCCTTCCCTCATTACCCCTATTTGGTGATTGGCCAGTATTTTTTCCTCCATCTCCTAAATATCTCTTAAATATTTCTTTTTTTTTTTTTTTTCCTATCTAGAGTGTATTATCAGGCCATCACTATCTAGTATCTGAATTACTGCAACAGCCCCTTACTTGGTTTTCTTGCTTGTAGTTTGACACTACAATCCAATTTTCATGCAACAGTCACTGTTCTTTCTGAAACTCAAATATGATCCTGCAATTTCCCAGTCTAAAATACTTCTGTGACACCCACCTTGCCTTATTGATATAAATTAGTTTTCATATCCTAAATTAAAGATGTTGCATGATGTGTCTCCATCTCTCCAGCTCTTTCTCTTGCCACTCCCTATTTTGCACATATGCTCCTACCTCACTGAATATCTTCCAGTTCGTCATATATGCCTTCACACCCTCACATCTGTCCTTTCCTCTACTTAGAACACTTTCCCCTTTCTATACTCCTTCAGGTTAAATTGTCTCCATTGTTTAAGGCTCAGTTTGAAGTAATTTGCTCTAGAAAGTCTTCCCTAAATTTCAGGTCTCGCTTAGGTTTCTCTTTTAAATGTGCTTCTCAGATCACATAATTTATCATACTGCTCTGTGTACCCCCAACTCCTACCTACCTTGTTTATCTTTACCAAATACCTCAAAATAGATGCTTTGTATTTTAAATGTTCAATGAATTGCATCTTTCATAGAATCTAGAAAATGGTAGGTGATTAATTCATGCATGTGGAACTAAATTTCATCCCTTTTCTGGCTTTGCATATTCAGTTTTATGCTGTGTGGGACATTTAACAAACACAGACTCAAATTATATCAAATTATGTCTCAAATTAGCCTTTCCCCTTTCTGATGGGGATTTCCTACCCTCCTGCAAGGCTGCCATACTCTCCATCCATATCATATGCTTTTTATAGTATTTCAAATTAATAATTTAAAATATATCTGTGGCAAATAAGGATTATCTATAGGTAGAATAAAATAAAGCCTACAAAATCAGGAATTTGATTCTACCCTTATAATTTCAAAAATTTAATCTTAACAAATTTGATAAAATTCAGTTTTAGTTGAGACTATGCATTTTCCAGTGTGTTTTTGTTTCTGTATGTTATAGTTTGTGAAGCAATATAGTATAACTGGTACAATATTTCCCCTCTGTTAAGATTTCTTAAACTTAAGCTGTCCTGTAGTGATGTATATTGAGCCAAATACCTCAAATACCTCAAATATGAATTGCTTGCCAGTATATCCCTTTATTATTACCTACTTTTTATTAGGTTAATACACCCAATGCAGTTCTTTCTGTGCTAACATTCTGTGCTAAAATTTAAATTCTGTTAGAATAAAAGTATTTTTTTACTTGTAAAATGTAGTAAAGTTTCCATTGCTTAGAAGCATCCCAAAATTCATTTTTGACATACAACTTGCTATGATTTTGGGTCCATTAAGTTATTTTCTATTATCAAACTTCATTTTCCTTAGGAGTAAGTAATAACTTTTGTCTAAATGTACACTACCTTCTTGATTAGCAGTAAGCAGATGAGCCGTGTTACAGACTACCCATGCCAAATAAGACGTGGTTCCTTCTTGTTATATATAGCTCTAAAGATACCTCTTTGAAAACTAAGCACTTAGCATTTTCCTTGCTTGTTTTTCTTAAAAATAGTTATGAGGGAGAACATCTAAGATCAATAAAAACAATATCTATTCCCAACCTGGTATTTGATGCAGCGTTGTTGTTTTTTTTCTGCTTTCTTTTTTTTATGTTTTTTAAAATACATATTATGAAGTTTATTCTTTATTAGTATCATTGTACAGCATTAAGTGACTATCCTTAAAATAACAATGAGTAATGTCCTTCCAATGATACATGTCATTATAATGATAACTTGTAAGACTGGATAAACAGGATGATTCATTAATGACATAGAAAAATACATTAAAATCAATGCAAACTTAACAAAAAGGATACAAAACTATGTAGTGAGAGTCAGAGCTCAACTCTATTTATTTATTTTTTGATGCAGGGATTTTTTTAAGAGCATTTTCTTATATAAAACTAATTAAAACATAGAGCAAGTATAAAAAGTTTTATAGTGAACACCCACATAACAACCACCTAGATTCTATAATATTTTATTCTTATTATTTCATCAATTTTCTTTACATCATTCCATCTTCAGGGAGATTGAGTGGGAACAAATTTGGGAAAATTGAACAATAGCAGTATTCAGGGTTTTTAAGGTAATCTGATAGCAGGCATCAAAAGAATTACCAGCTGCCAGTAGTAATAATTAAAATCTTTGCTCCATATTTTGCAGAGATGTAATTAAGATGCTCCTTGTAATTTGTTCCTGCTCTTTTATTCTTTTATTAAAGGAAAAAATGGGCTGTACCAACTTAAATGATGACTTTTTAAAAGGTTTATTGTAGGTCAATACCTTTATATTATATATATATATATATA
>JAQZBX010016357.1:15385-36662 GCA_029593785.1 Cabassous unicinctus | reverse complement strand
GAGGTTATCTCTTCATGCCCTAGACCACAGGTCTTCTAAGAACTTCATTCAGGTGGCAGAAGCTGAAATGTATTCATGATCTTTATCTTCAAATTTCTAGAATTTGTGTAATTAGTCATGTTTAAATTACCAATTACTGTGTACTAGAAAACAAAACAAAACACAAATTAGTGATATAAAGCCACAACATGTAATTAAAACATTAATGGTTTGAAATCAGAACACCAAAATTTAGTTGAAAAAAAAAATTATTTTCTTTTGATTGTGCATTTTGGGCAGGATTCAGCTAGGTGGTTCTTCTGCTGGTCTCACTTGGAAACATATTGTCAGCTCAAATGTGGTAGATGGTTCAAGATGGCCTCATTCATAAATGTGACAATTGACTGAACTATTTCAGTTCTCTTTCATATGGCCTTGCTCACCAGTCTATTTTGCAGGATGGTATCAATATAGAGGATAATACTAATATTTTGCAAAATAACGATAAGACGAAACCCCTTAGAATTCTATTATGAAAAAAAACTGCCAGGAGATAACATGGTTCTTGGGAAAATACTGTTGTTTTTTTGCCACATAAAGGTGAATTTCATTTGCTTAGTCATTTCATGGGGTTATGGAAAAAGTCATTCAAAATTTCAGAACCACAACCCAGGTGCTAAAATCTCTGATCCTTTAATCAAGTTAATATTGGTTGCACTATAGTTTTTACTGGGGCTACCACATGTGTAATATTATAGTAGTCTTTAGCCGTATGCTACAATTCATCTATTTTTTGGATGAGCCAGACAATTTAATCCAATGGTGATATCATGGGGACTGTATCAGTTTGGTATTATATATGAATTCCAAAAATAGATATTGGATTATATTTGTAAACTGGCCTGTTTGCCCATTAGGTAGTATTGGATTCAGAGGTTTCACTTTTACTTGATTAAATAATGATTTTTGCTTTGATTGGGCTTTGTCAGGAGGATGTTGAATCCCCACCCCCTTGGTGGGTGTGTACTCACAGAGAAAACCACAGGGCAGAGCAGAGGAGTTTCTTTGAGTTTTGAAGTTGGAGTTTTAAAACTGGAGTCCCATTAAGGAAGCATGCAGAGGAGCAGAGCAGCTGAGTCTGGAGTGAATCAAGCCTTAGGGAGAGAGACAGAGACAATTGTTTGATTGTCTACAGCTGGCCTTGTGGAGAGAGCAGTGCAGCTGAGCCTGGTGAGAAACCAGCTCCAGGAAGAGAGGAAACAAGTAAACCTGAACTCTTGGCAGACGTCAGCAGCCAACTTGCTCCAACTTATGGCAACAGACTTTGGTGCTTTATGCTTTATGGCTTGGTAAATGTAAGCTTCTACCCCAAATAAATAACCTTTTAAAATACCAACTGATTTCTGGTATTCTGCATCAGCACCCCTTTTGGCTGACTAATACAGGGTCTTTATACCTTCAAACCAATGATAGCTATTATCTCTGATATCCATGAATTTTCTTCATATTTTCTATCTTTTCTGTGATGTAAGAGTTCTTATTTCAGAAGAATGAGCCGGAGGGTTCTTCCAGGTCCTAAGTATATTTGTTCCAACTAAACATTTGAATAATGGGGACATAATCACAGGATAGATACACAGCCACACTGAACCTACTTTGAAAGAGTCTTGAACCAAAACTCAATTCATAATGTCTTCTTAATGAGCCTCCACTTCAACTGGAGTTTTACAATAGTATTTGAAGTCCTCTTGTATCAGTGACAAATCAGAAGCTATATTCAACAACGCTAAAAATGTCTGAGAGCCTTCTTCCCCCAATGCACAGTTCCGCTGGTAAATGAACCCTTTCTCAAACTTTCTTTCACCCAGGAAGTTCACACATCTTTGTGTTATTTGCTATAACCCATTATCCTCCCCAAACTCCAAGGATATTACTATCTATATTATGGGAACAGTGAATGCCAAGTCCTTATTTAATATATTCTCCCTTCCCCAGAAATAAATTCTGCCCATCATCCAAGTCTAACACTCTCAATACCTATACCTAAAAAGTGTTCTCCCATTTCACACAGTTCATATTAGTGAAGTCCTACAAATGTACTTTGTGTGTAGTCTATTGCCTCTCAAATTACGAATTTGTGTTAGGCTGTCATTTGACCATGTTTATTGGCCTGGAGGTAAAGAGGCATGATGTCCTTGATTTTGGGAAGCAAAATCATCAGTCTTGTGAGGCTCCTGTTCCAGGTGATGTCATTGTGTAATCGCCACTAAAGGACATGCTAGTCTTATGGAACTAGGGCAAAGAAATGTTTAATTTGCCAAAGAGCTGCTGAAGCAAAGTAAAAGAAGTGGGTTGGCTTTTATAATGGAGATTTATTTGAGGAAAAAGTTTACAGTTCCAAAGCCTTGAAAAGTTCAAAATGAGGCACCTTAAGAGGTGCCTTCTCACAAACATCAGCTGCCATGTACAGAAGCAAAATTGCTGCTGATATCTGCCGAGGTTTTAGCTCAGCTGAATGCAGCCAGTCAAATTTGTCTCTTTCCAGGCTGCCTCTATCAGTGTTAACTAAGCCTCATTCTTCCCGAGTTCAGCTACAAGCTATTGGTCATGTGAATCTTCTCTTCCTGAACTTCAGCTGTTTGAGCTTCTTGGGGGCTTCTCTCTTCTTGAGCTGCTCCAGATGTTCATCCTCTAGGGGATCTTTGCTTCAGCAATCTTCTAGACTTCTTTCACATGGCAGAGTCAAAAGTGGTGACTTGCTTTTCCTGTGTCTGTGTGTGTGTCTCTTTCTCTGTCTCCATTTTTATCAGATCCAGCAAGAGGGCAGAGACTCAACATGAATCATTCCCCACTGACATAATGTTCACCGCTTCCAGGATGGGGACTCATGACGGGTGCAAGCAACAAAACACACGAGGAGAAGTATAATGATCCATAGCAGGCAGCAGCCATGCAGCAAACAATCGCCCTCTTCAGGCTGCCCTGTTAGATTTTATTGTCTCATTCTTGGCGTACAATAACATATTGATACAAGAGTAAGCATAACATGTCACTAAGATTATATAACATGCCAATTAGCTTATAAAACATGCTATGTTATTGTTCCTCACCTGTCCCTGCAACTGTCCTCAACGCCAAAATTGTTTAGGGAAGAGTTGCTAATAGCTAGGTCTATCTTTTGGACACAGACCTAAGAATAATGTGGGAAATGTGGCTGCCTCACTGGCACCAGCATCCAGCTACCTGCAGCTGGCTGGGGCTGAGGTCATCACCTGAATTGACCATCCTCACACATAGTCCAATTAAATGTCCATAATTGCTAATAATTAATCTATTAAATGTCTCTCAAAGGAATTTTAATGCAACCAATGTGTATTGCATCCACAGGTATAGATTAGTTAAAAAACATAATCTTTCTCTTTTCTGGGATTCATAAAATAATTTCAAACTGCCACAAGAACTGACTCTTCTAGCACAAAGATTTAGAGATTTTGGAAATACTAGATCTCAGGCTCTCATGCAAATTTCTCCATTTCATCCAAAGTGTAGATGATTCAAAATAATGAAGAAGGTCTAATTTCAGATTGCATATGCTTTATTAAGTGACTTCATCCTGCAGCTAGTTTGAAAATTAAAAGTTAGTACCACTGACTCAAAAGGAGAAACTTATCTAATATATATAAAGGCAGAAATTTGGGACAGTTTATTTGGAACTGAATTTGTCAGGATCCCCTGATTTTAATTGTTGGCCCTGGCTCTCTACCCCAAAAGAAAGTGCTTGGGACCCATGCAATGCTCCTCAGGTACCAGGAACACAAACTTCTCTAGCACCATGGGTCCCTGGCCCTTAATGTGCAGCATTATGTTCAAAAATTGGCTGCTGAAGCAAATTCCATTATGTCGCTCATATGGTAAGATTTTAAGATTAGAAACAGGTGGCATTTCCTGATGCTACTTATTCTTTATTTCCCATGATAAAGCTTAGTCATTCTATATGAATTAAATAACCAAAATGTTTGAATACAATGTAAATGATTTGAGTATTAATCATAATTAGGAATTCAAAGCACAATTATGTGCTAAATTTTAATAAAATATTTACATAGCTTACATTCATAAGAATGAAACTTTTAATGCCAGTTGCTGCACTGCCTTTTATTCTGAAGAAGTGATCCCTCAATTTAACATATTCATTTTTAACTGATTTATTAATCTATAATTTACATACTATACAATTCAACCCTATAAAAGATACAATACAGTAGTGTATAGAACATTCACAGGGTTATGAAACCATCACCAGAAGCTAACTTTAGTATGAATTTATCATCCCTAAAAGAAACTATACCTATTAGCAGTCACTCCCTATTCCTCTTCACCACCTGAAATTCTAGTTCACTAAAGATTTGACAAAATCGTAAACTGAATATAAAAGGAATCATATAATACACGATCATTTGTGATTGCCTACTGACAATATTCATCCATATTGTGGAATGTATATCATGCCAGTTTATTGCTGAATAATATTTCATGGCATGGACAATTAGCTCTTACCAGTTTGCCATGTAGATTGCTTCCACATTTGGCTATTATGAATAATACTGTTATAAATTTTCATGTACGACTTTTTGCTTAGACATATATTTTCATGTTTCTTGGGGATACATTTAAGAGGGAAATTGCCAGGTCAAATGATAACTATATATTTTCTTTTTGAGGAACTATAAGACAGATATCCAGAATGGCTGAAACATTTTATATTCCCACCAGCAATTTTTGAGCATTCTAATTTCTCTACATCCTCACCAACCTTTTTATTCTCTTTATACATATATTGTAAAATTGTTGTTATTATAGACATCCTAGTAGAAGTAGGATATCATTGTTACATTGATTTGCATTTCCTAATGACTAATAATGTTGAGTGACTTTTGTTCGCTTTGGCCCATTTTTGCTTTTTTTTTGTTGGGAAATGACTATTCAGATGTTTCATTAGTTTTAAATTGAAATAATTGTCTTATTATTGATTGGTAAGAATTCCTTATGTATTCTGGAAACAAGTTCTCCATATCAGATATATGATTTGCAAATATGTTTTCTCACTCCATGGGTTGGCTGTTAAGTTTCTTGTTGGTATCATTTGCAGTACAACATTTTAAGATTGGTGAAGCCCAGATTATTTACTCAATGTCACTGTTAGTACTAATGTTAATAAGATATTTAAATATCTTCCATTTATGTAAATGAAATGCTTCATGAGAGTTTTTATACTGCCTCTTTTGATCCTGTAGAAATGATCATTAGAGTTGACCAGTATTTCTTGCGTGACTTAGAAATTTAATACGTTTCTTTAGTACAACTTATATTGAGATAAAATTTACAATAAATTACTGAGCTTTAAAGTGTACAGTTTAACAAGAGGGAGCATATGTCTATTAATCCAGAAAATTAGGACATTCCAATTTTTTATCAAATCCACTCAGATTTAACCACTCTTCTGATTCTTGTCACTCTATTATATTTTTGCCTACTATAGAACTTCATTTAAATAGAATTAAAGTATTTGCTCATTTCTGTCAATCTTTCTTATTTGTAGCTATATATGTTTTCCCATGTTATACAAATTCATATCTTATCATTGCCCTAGAAAGTCAAGTTGGACAAATTTTGTCTTTTAAACACAGAATATTGTCCATTTGCAATTAATGTAATTACTAATAGTTCTCAATTTAATTTTGTCTTATTGCAATTTGCTTTTGCTTTGTCCCATATATTATTACTAAATCATTTTAATACTTTGCTGTCTTCTTATTCACTAATTATTTATTTATTTACTTATTTTTAAAGACTCTTTAGATTACGTAAATACTGCATAAAATATAGAGGATTCCCATATGTCTCACTCCCTCCGTCTCCCACACTTTCCCACATTAACAACATCCTTCATTAGGTTGGTAAATTAGTTACAATTGATGAACACATATTGAAGATTTGCCACTAACTGTGGAGTATTGTTCACATTGTAGATTAAACTCTGTCCAGAACAATTTTATAGGTTATGACAAAATATACAATGACCTGTATCCATCATTGCAATGTCATGCAGAAACTTACAGTGTTCCCAAAATGTTCCCACATTACATCTATTCATCCCCCTGCCTCACCTCAGAAACTCTGATGGCCACTGCATACACATCAATAATAAAATTTCTTCCATTGTTATAATATTAATAAGTCTATAATAGAAAAATAATAAGTTCATTTTAGTCCATTGTTTATTCCCTTGCTTGAGGATTTTGGAAGGATAATGCCACTCTGTTTCTAACTAAGAGGGGTTTAGATCCAATGGGGCAGATAGATGGAACTATCTTGCTTGCAGTTGCATACTTTGGATGAGCATTGTCTATCAGCATCTCCTTTGTAGTTGTCTTGGGGGAGTCCTATGAACTGGAGAGCAGGTGTTGCAACTCTGCTGAGATTCAGGGCTCAACTGGTAAATGAACAGACAAAAATTTTAAGTTTCTGGAAAATATATTTAACAAGTATAGTGGTAATTATGAACTCAAGTAAAAGGGGCAGGAGAGCCATTTGTAGGGAAATTAAAAATGAGTATAACTCTATTGCACTGGGGAGCATAAATTCCAACTGAAGGCCCATTGACAGGGTGCCAAATTACTGAGCTTGTCTGCCTTGCTTATACTGTCTGGACATCTCTAGACCCCTCTGGAGCCCTGCTATTTGAGGCAATATTTACTATGGCAGTAAATGAGATCCTGCTTAGATGTGCAAGAGCAAAACCAATGGCATCATATCCAGACTCACTTTGAAATCTCTTAAACAAAAAATTCATTTTTATTTATCATTCTCCCTTTTGGTCAAGGTCTTTTTCCAGGTACATTGGTAGTTGGCACTTGGTAAAAGTCCTTCAGTGCAAGGGAGGTTCATCTCTGGGAGTCATGTCCCAAGCTGGCAGGAATGTAGTGCATTTGTATCCTGAATTTGGCTTAGAGAGAGGCCACATTTGAGAAACAAGGAGGCTTTCAGGAGGTAACTTTTAGGCCATATATATTACTAGCCTAAGTTTCAATTTCACAAGGAAATGTTCACAAGTAGCAACAACAATATCAAGTTCCTGGCATAGTGGTCTGTCTTCCTTCA
This sequence comes from Cabassous unicinctus, assembly GCA_029593785.1. NCBI lineage: Eukaryota > Metazoa > Chordata > Mammalia > Cingulata > Chlamyphoridae > Cabassous > Cabassous unicinctus. Next base: position 29,522 of record JAQZBX010016357.1, on the reverse strand, counting down.
CTATATGTAAAGCCCTTGTACTAAAAGGATTCTTGCCATCCTATTAGAGAATGTAGCAATACTCCCCAGGATAGGAATTCAACATTTTTTCAGTTAGTGGGTGGGTCTCCATCCAACAAGGCAATGCCCCATGAACATTTGAACATATTCATATGACTTAGAGACATGCCCCAGGTGAACTCATCCCCATGCTTCCCCCCATCACTGACACCCCACACCGGCAATTATCCCCTGACACAGTTGTGATCTTTCTGTGATCCAAAACCACTCCAAAAACAAAACCAACAAAATAATTAAATAAAAAATAATAAATAAAATTTTAAAAATGAAAGATGTGAAATAATTTTTTTAGACATTGTGCTTTTCATCACTGTAAGATTAGTAGTCTTGTATGTACAGTGACATTTTCTTCTGTATATTCCCCCTATGTCTTATTTTTTCATTTTCTCTTCAAAGAACCTTTAGATTACAGAAAAGTCACATAGAGAATATAGGGTATTCCAATATCATGAACACCCTCCCCCTTTCCATTCTCCACTATTAATAGCATTTACTTGTCGATGGTACATTTGTTCCAGCTGATGTACAAATATTGAAGAATTACTAATAACCATGGTCTATGGTTTACATTGTGTTTTACATTTTGGACCATACACTTTTATAGGATTTAACAAAATGTAAATGGCCTGTATTTATTATTGCAAGATCATACAGAACAATTCTAATGCCTTAAAGTGCTCTATCTTCCATATATTTAATTCTTCCCTCCCCCTCTTCTCAAAACCTATGGTAACTGCTACATTTCAATTTTTGAAGAATAAGATTCATAGTTACTTGCAATAATATTGAGGGCTTTATGTAGTTTTTTCTTTGTTGTTATTTTGTTTTTTATTTTTTAGGCACTGACCATATTCTCGAGGGATTATTGTCCCTTTAAATGGGAACATAGCAGGACACCCTGAGGATGTGAGTTTAATATTTCTTCTTTATTGTGTGGGTCTCCACCCACTGAGATGACACACTATGATAAGATGAACATTTAGATATTCCATAGAAGCCTGCCCCAGGTGCACCCTATCCCATATACACCCTACGCACAACTCCATACCCAAGTAAATCTCCCCTGCCATATTTGATGAAAGAATATTTCCAAAATTGTAGGTTTAACCACAGACCTGCAAATCCACAGAGTTCACCTGCTCCTTACCAACACCATCCTCCAGGCCCATGTTTTTTTCAACCCAACCCCAGACATACTATGCTCCCTCACAGATTAGCACTCCCATATATGTGAGGCCCTATATAAGAAATATCATTACTGTGCTATCAGTCAGTATGTCTATTCTTGTGCCAATACTATGCAGCTTTGAGCACCATGGCTTTGTAGTGTGATTTAAAGACAGGTAATGTGCTTCCTCCCATTTCTTTTTTTCTTTTGTAATACCTCTTTGGCTATTTCAGGCCCTTTGGCCTTACAAATAAATTTTATGGTTAGCATTTCCAATTCAGTAAGCAATGTTGTGGTAATTTTTATTGTGATAGCATTAAATCTGTAAGTCAATTTGGGTAGGAAAGAAATGCAGAAAAGGCCTTTGGCAAGATACATCCTCCATTCTTGATAAAAACAACCCTTCAAATGATAGGAATAGATGTAAACTTTTTAAAAATGATAAAGTGTATATATGAAAAACTCACAACTAACATCATATTCAATGGCAAAATGCTAATGGATTTCCCTCTAAGATATGGAACAAGACAAAGATGTCAAATGTCACTGATCTTATTTTACATTGTTTTAGAAGTACTTGCTCAAACACTCAGGTAAGAAACAGATATAAAAACATCCAAATCAGAAAGGAAGAATTAAACTTTCACTATTTGCAGATGACATGAACTTATACATAGAAAGCCCTGAGTAATCTAAACACAGCTTCTAGAGATGAAAAATGAGTTCAGTAATGTGTCAGGGTATAAGACCAACATGCCAAATTCTGTAGCATTTTTGTACACCAATAATGAGCAATCTGATCAGGAAATCAAGAAAAAATCAATTTACCATAGCAATTAAAAAATCAAACAACTAGGAATAATCTTAACTAAAAATGTAAAGGACTTGTATACAGAGAAACTATACAACATTGTTAAAGGAAATCAAAGAAGACCTAGAAAATTAGAAGAATACTCCCTGTTAATGGATTGAAAGTCTAAAGATCATTAGATGCATGTCCTACCCAAATTGATTTGCAGATTTAACACAATCCTAATAAAAATTACAATGGCATTTTTTTCTTACTTAATTTGAAATCCTGACTGTGAAGTTTAATTGAGAATTTAATTTTTTTTGTTATAGGTTTTTTTAAATCTATTTTTTAATCCGTTTTTCCTTTATCTTATTCGCTAAAACTGGGTACATCACCTGCAGAGGGCACCTGCAGGATGATTAACTAATGGGTGCCATAAGCTTGAGAATCTCTCTAGGGGTCTATCAAGGAAGACTGTTTTTCCTTGGCTGTTTAGTTGTTGCTGTTTTGTTTCTTGTTTGTTTTCTTTTCCCTGTCTTTGCTTCCTTTTTCTCTTTTACTTTGCTTTTTTGCCTGCTTTATTTCTTTTCTTTCCTTTATTTCGCTATTTTCTATTGCTGTTCTTTTATTCTACCACTACTTGATTGTTCTTAATGTTTTCTTTTTTTCTCACCTTCCCTTTTGTTCTCTTTTTTTTTCTCCTCTCACTTTTCCAACCTTCTAATCCATTCTATTTTTTCTCTATTTTTTCTTGTTTCAGCTTTTTTCTATTTCACCTTTTAAATTCTTCTTCCTTTGCATATTTTATGATTTTTTACTCATATTGCATTTTATTTTCCTAGATTTTGTACACTTCTCTTCTATCTTTCATTATTATTATTATTATTTCTGTTATACTTTTTTTCTTCTTATCTATTTCATTTTATGTAGTCCTAATAATTTTTTCCCTAAGGAAAAAAGTCAACTGTAAAGACATAGAATAAGAGGAATCAAGTATAAAAAAGGGACCTTACCACATTCAAAAAAAAAAAATTAAACCCTAGAATAGAAAGACTAGCAAACCAACTGAATATGTCCATCAAGATAAACAGATGCCTAGATAATAAAAAAAATTATAGGCCATACTAAGAAACAGGAAGACATGGTCCACTGTAATGAACAAACTGAAAAACTGGAGGACATACAGAATTCAAAACAAATAACCATGGATGTCCCAACAAATCTCATGGATCATGATTCAACATAATGAAGTGAAGAAAGAGATAAAGGATCTTAATAAAATACTATAGGGACATACTGAAAAAATTATAACCCTACATGAAAAGATAACAGATTTTATGGTGATGAATAGCACAATGCAGCAAATAAAAAATACACTGGAAGCACATTACAGCAGATTTGAACAGACAGAAGAAAGAATCAGTGATGTTGAAGATAGTACATTTGAAATTAGATAGCAGAACAGATAGAGAAAAAAACTTAAAAAACAGCAGGTACTTTTGCATTTGAATGTTAACTCAAAGTTCACAAACAAACACATTATAGGCATCTTTGAGGGAGATAGATGGTTCAAATACATAAAATAAGAAATGTAGAAGGGGAAATCACTACTGACCCCACAGAGATAAAGAGTATAATTAGAGGATACTTTGAAAAATTGTATGTCACTAGATGAATAACTTAGATGATATGGACAAATTTCTAGAAAAACACAAGCAACCTACATTAACAAAATAAGAAATTGAACCCAACAGACAAACCACAAGTCATGAGATTGAATTATTCATTGAAAACCACTCAACTAAGAAGAGCCCAGGATGAGATGGCTTCACAGGTGAATTCTACCAATCATTCTGGTTGAGCTCTTCCAAAATATGAAAGTGGAGGGAATATTGCCTAACTCATTCTATGATGCTGTTGCAGTTTGGCAGTTTGATGTAATTATGAATTCCAAAAATAGATATTGGATCATGCTTGTAAACTGGTCTGCTAATCTGGGCATGATTAAATTATGATTAGGGCATTAACTGGGCCATGTCAGTAGGGTGTTGAGTCCCACCCCTTGGTGGGGAAGGAATAAAATATAAAAGGCAATGCAAAGAACAGAGTTGAAGCAGTTTTGATGTTGGAGTCTTGAGCTGGAGCCCCAGGAAGTAGGAGAGCTTGGTCTTGAGAGAAGGCCCTTGGAAAAGAGATAAGTTGTTTGGCTGAGAGCCTACAGCTGACCTTGTGGAGGAAACAGAGATGTTGAGCCTGCAGAGGAATGGAGCCCCAGGAAGAGAGGAACCCAAGAAGCCTGAACTCTAGCAAACTTCGGCCTCTGTCTTGCTTCAACAAGTGACAGTGGACTTTGGTGAGGAAAGAACCTTATGCTTTATGGCCTGGTAACTGTGGACTTCTACCCCAAATAAATACCCTTTATAAAGACCAACCAATTTCTGTTGTTTCTATTTTGCAACAGCATCCCTTTAACTGACTAATACAGATGGCAACATCACCCTAATAACAAAGCCACATAAAGACACCTCTAGAAAGGAAATCAGCAGAGTAATCTCTCTGATGAACATGGATGCTAAAAATCTCAGCAAAATAATTGCAAATCATATTTAACAACACATCAAATGAATTATATACCACGACCAAGTGGGGTTCACAGCTGGTATGCAAGGATGGTTTAACATAAGGAAATCAATGAATGTAATACACCTCATTAGGAGATTGAAAGAAAAAATCACATGATCATCTCAATTGATGCAGAAAAAGCATTTGACAAAATGCAGCACACTTTCCTGATAAAAACACTTCAAAAGATAGGAATAAAAGCAAACATCCTCAACATGGTAAAGGATATACATGAAAAACTCACATCTAACATCATATATATGGTGAAATACTAAAAGCTTTCCATCTAATTCTGGAACAAGAAAAGAAGGTCACTGCCACTGCTGTTATTTTACACTGTATTAGAAAAAGTTGCTCAAGCACTCAGGTAACACAAAGATATAAAAGACATTAAAATTGGAAAAGAAGAAACAAATTTTCACTATTTGCAAATGACATGATCCTCTACATAGGAATCACGCAGAAATCTACAACAAAGCTTCAAGAGTTGAAAAAACGGGTTCAGTGAAGTGGCAGGATATAAGATCAACATGCAAAATTCAGTAGCATTTCTGTACAAAAATAATGAGCAATCTGAGGAGGAAATCAAGAAAATCTCATATACAAAACAAATGAAAGAATCAAAAATATATGCAAAATATAACTAAAGATATAAAGGACTTCTATGCAGAAAACTACACAACATTTTTAAGGGAAATCAAATGACACCTAACTAAATGGAAAAATATTCCATTTTCATGGATAAGAAGACTAAAGTTCATTAAGATGTCTATCCTACAGAACTGATTTCAGATATAATGCAATCCCCCCAAAATTACCACAGCATTTTTACTGAATTGGAAAAGGCAACTAGGAAATTTAGTGGGAAGGGCAGGGGCCCTGAATAGACATAGTCATATTGAAAAAGAAAAATGAAATCAGTGGAATCATATTACCTGAATTTAAAACATACTACAAATCTACAGTGGTCAAAACTGCATGGTACTGGAACAACAATAAACATGCTGACAAATAGAACTGAAATGAGAGTTTTCATATCAATCCCTGCATGTACAATCAACTGATATTTGACAAGGCCACCAAACCCACTCAACTGGGAGAGAATGGCCTCTTCAACAAATGTTGCTTGGAGAATTGCATATATGTACAAAAGATTGATAGAGGAACACCATCTCACACCTTACAAAAATTATCTCAAGAATGATCAAAGATCTAAAAATAATGCTCAAGACCATAAAATATTAGAAGATAATATTGGAAATCATCTACAATATCTTGTATTAGGAAATGGTTTTATGAACTTTACACCCAAAGCACAAGCAATGAAGGAAAAAATAGATAATTGGGACCCCTTCAAATTTAAAAACTTTTGCATGTCATAGGAGATTGTTGAGAAAATGGAAAGCCAGCCTACTCAATGTGAGAAAATATTTGGCCACCATATATGTGATAGGGCATAATATCCAGTGCAAATAAAGAAATCATTCATATCAAAAATAAAAGACAAACAACCCACTTAAAAATGGGCAAATAGTTTGAATAGACACTTTTTCAAGGAAGAAATACAAATGGCTGAAAAACACATGAAAAGATGTTCAACATCACTAGTTATTAGAGAAATGAAAATCTGAACTACAATGAGATTTCATCTTATACCCATTACACTGGCAGCTATTAAAAAACATAGGACTACAAGTGTTGGAGTGGATGTGAAGGAATGGGAACATTTATCCACTGCTAGTGGGAATATAGAACGATGCTACCATTTTATAGGAGAGTCTGGCTGTTCCTTAGGATGCTAACTATAAAACTCACAAATGATAGTGCAAACTCAAAACGGGGTATATCCCCAGAAGAAGTGAAAGCAGTGATACGGACAAATGTATATGTTTATAATGGCATTATTCACTATTGCCAAAAGATGGAAACAACCCATATATCCATCAACAGATGAATGGATAAGCAAATTCTGGGAGACACAAACAATGGTATATTACTTAGCTGTAAGAAGGAATTCAGTATTAACACATGGGATAACATGGAAGAACCTTGAACACCTCATGTTGAGTTAAGCAAGCCAGGCACTGAAGGACAAATATTATATGACCTCACTGATATGAATTAAGCAAATTAAGCAGAGTCACAGAGTTAGAGAATGAAGAGCTTAAAGGAGACAGAAAGTGAGTAGAGAGTTGTGAACCATTGCCCAAATGAGCAAAATCTATGATAAGATGGAAGGATGTAGTTGGGCAGTGGTTGGGCATGTCAGTGGTGCAGTGTTGCTATTGGGTTTTGCAGTGCTGGTCTGTGAGGGGGCAATGTAGGGGTGGCAGGTTGCACTCTCTGTGGAACTGGGGGGTGATTCAGGATAGAGAGCAGATGAATTCTGGTTATTTGCAGGTATGTGTTGTTTTTTTTAACAATTGTTAATATTTAATAAAAATACATACACAATATTCAACAAACACCCTATCCTCTTTCTAGTACAAAGAGCAGTTGCTATCAACTGTGGTAATAATTTAAGAAGATAGTCCCTCCACTATAAAAATAAACTTTTGGGGAAATGGCCATAAAGAGAAGTTATTGGCAGTTATTAACTTTTTCATTTCCTGGGTCACCTCTCTTTATTCTCTTGTGTTATGTACCAAAAGGTTGTTCCAGAAATGCTGGCTGATCTAGTGTGCTCTAGTCCCTCATTCTGCATTACTATTACTCAGCCTCATTGGTCTTCTTTTTTTAATTATTATTATTTTTTAAAAGATACTTAAATTACATAAATGTTACACAAAAGACAGGGATTTGCATATGTACCACTCCCCAAATCTCCCACATACTCCCACATGAACATCTTTCATTAGTGTGGCACATTCATTGCAATTAATAACTGCATCCTGGGGTTTTGCCATTAAACATGGACCATAGTTCACATTGTAGTCCACACTTTCTCACACACAGTTTTGCATGTTGTGTGATGATATAAAATGGCTTATATCTGTCATTGCAACATCACTCAGGATGATTCCCAGGTCCTGAAAAAGCCCCCATATTAGTTCCCTGGGACAGCCATTGTTCATCATCATCTCCCTGCCAGTTGACCTGGGTGAGTTCAGTGAGTTGTAGAGTAGGTGTTGCAATTCCACCAAGGTTCCAGTTCTAGCTGGCACATGAACAACTCAAAGACTTGAGTCTCTGGATGTACACCTACAAACGCCAGCAGCAAATATAGGTTTAAAAAGAAGGGACAGATGAGCTATGTGCAGGAAAGACATAATTGAGTCCAACTCTGTCACTTTTAGAAGCACAAACTCCAAAGTAGGGCTCAATGGCAAGGCACCAGACTCTGGACCTATCCTCCTTGACCATAGGATCTGCATGTCTCCAGAGACATCAGGAGCTCCACTATATGGAGTAGTATCCACTTTGGCAGTCTATGAGATCCTGCTGAGGTGTACAACAGCGTTACCTCTGGGATGACCTCCCGACACCATTTCAAGTATCTTAGTCATATAAACTCATGTGTCTTTAACTTTTCCCCTTTTATTTGAGGTCTTTTTCCAGTTGTATTGTGAGTTGGTGCTGGTAGCAATCCCTCAGTGCTAGGGAGGCTCATCCTGGGAGTCATGTCCCATGCTGGGGGGAAGCAAATGCATTCATATGCTGAGTTTGGCTTAGATAGAGGCCTCATTTGAGCAACAAGGAGTCTCTCAGGAGGCAACTCTTAGGCACCCCATAACAGTAGGCTAAGTTTCAATTTCTAGATCAAAGGCTCATAAGCCTAGTTGTCCATATCAAGAGCCCATTAGTGGATCATCCTCCTTCCACAGTAACTGGCCCTGCACTTGGGGGACTGTTGCTGCTCCCATAGAGAAAGTGGCAGAGCCCTTCAGGATGTGAATTCAGTGTTCACTTGGTTATTGTGTGAGTCTTTAACCACTCTGACAATGTCCTATGATCATTTGAACATTTTTATATATACCTTATATGTGTGCTCAGGTGAACTTCCTCACATGCATCCCCCATCCCTGATACCCCACACTAAGGAACATCCCCCAGCCCAGTTTTAACCTTTTTGCAATGCAAAGATTCTTCAAAGATGAAGCCATCACAATTGTTGAATAAAATTAATAGGAAAGTGAAATAAAAATAAGTTTAAATATTAGAAATAAAATACAGAAAATTAAAGAGAAACTAAAAATAAAATAAAAGTAAAAAATTAGGGTATTAAAATAATGAAAAATGTTTAAAAAATTTTTTTCACATTTTGCTTTTTATCACTGCAATATCTGGTATCCTGTATGTACTATGCCACCTTCTCCCACTCATTCACCAGTGTCTCACTATTTTTCATTTCATTTTCAAAGAAGTTTTCTGTCTCAGCAGAATACAGAATACACAGAATACAGGAGACTCTCATATACCCAACATCCTCCCCCTTTCCTCCCTGCATATTAATAGCTTTTTATATGTGGATGGTACCTTTATTATAACTAATATGTAAATAGTAAAACATAGCTACTAAACATGGCCAAAAGTTTACATTATGATTTAAAATTAGACCATAAACTTTTATAAATTTTGATGATATTTACCATGTCCTGAATCCATCACTGCAAGATGGACCCCTTCTTTGATCTATTCTATTCCTCCCTCCCCCTCCTCTCAGGGCCCACAGCAAACCCCTGGCTTGACTCGTTGGATGAAAAGATTCATAGTCACATGTAACAAGACTGAGGTCTTGACACACTAATTTTGTCCTCCCCTGTTAGGAACTGTCCATGATATCGAGAGAATCCTGCCTATTTCTGAACAAATCGGTCCTCCCAAGGATGGGAGTCCAATGCCTTCCCACTCATTATGTGGCTCTCCACCCACTGATACAACACATTATGACAGCGTGATCACTCACACACTCCCTAGAGGCCTGCTCCAGGTGTGCCCTGTCCCGAATGTGGTTTTAACTACAGTGTTGGGAACATTCTTTTGGCAAGTATGGCAGGGGAGGGTTACTGGTTTAGGGAATTGAATGCGGGGGGCATGTGGGACAGGGTGTACCTGGGGCAAGGTTCTAGAAAGTATGTGAGTGTTTATCCTGTCACATTGTGTTGAATCAGTGGCTGGAGAGCCACACAATGAGTGGGAAAGTTTTGGACTCCCATCCTGAAAAGTCTGCTATGTTCTCAAATAGAAAGGTGAGAGTCTCTTAAGAGCAAAAGCAGTGCCTAATAGGGAAGGATAGGCCAGTATTTCAAGCCCTCAATGTTTTTGCAAGTAACTATGAATCTTGATCTTCAAGGAGTGAAGATTGGTGGTTGCCATGGGTTCTGAGGGGAGTTGAGAGGGAGAAATAGAATAGATGTAACATGGGGCATTTTGGAGGAATTGAAATTATTCTACACAATCTTGCAATGGTGGATATAGGCCATGTTAAAGTTCATAAAAATTTATACAATTGTATGAACAAAAATGTAAACCATAATGTAAATCTCTAACCATGGTGAGTAGCAGTACTTCATAATTTGTATAAAATTGTAATAAATATACCATCTACATGTAAAATGCTGTTAATAGGGGAAAGGGGTAAAGGGGGAGGTTCTTATGTATATAGAAACCCTTATATTCTATATATGACTTTTCTGTAACCTAAAGCTTCTTTGAAGAGAAAATGAGAAAAAACAAGACATTGGGGGATTAAATGGAAGTAAATGTTGCTGTACATACAAGACAATGGACCCTACAGTGATGAAACACACAATGCCAAGTGTTTTCAATTTTATTTATTCAAATCTTTTTATATTTTGTATTTTATTATTTTTAAAACTAACATTATTTCATTTTCCTATTAATTTTCTTCAAATATTTAGTTGGCTTCAATTTTGAAGAAGTTTTGATCACAGAAGGGTTACAAATGTGGCATGGGAGGATCATTGGTGTGAGGTGTCAGTGATGGGGAATGTATGGGAGGAGGTTCACCTGGGGAATACCTATAAATAATGTGAATGTCTTCAAGTATTCATGGGGCATTGTCTTGGTGGGTGGAGGTTGACACAATAACTGAAAGAACATAAAATTCCCATCCTGGGGAATTCTGCCAAATTCTCAATTGGGTCAGCAAAAATTGCCTGAGTTCAGGGGCAGTGACTAGTAAAGGAGGATGGACCAATGACATACCTTTGATATTGATGACTGTCCTTCTGAAACTTTATTTTTGAAATAGAAATTTAGCCTAGTATTATAATTTGCCTAAGAGTTACTTCCTGAGAGCCTCCTTTTTGCTCAAATGTAGCCTTTCTCTAAGACAAACTCAGCATAAATGTATTACCTTCCCCCTGGCATGGGACATGTCTCCTGGGGATGAGCTTTTCTGACACTGAGATTACTACCAAGTACCAACTAGCAATGCAACTGGAAAAAGACCTTCACAAAAAGGGGAAAAGAGTAAAGACAAATTAATTTATATGGCTAAGAGATTTCAAAGTGAGTTGGGAGGTCATTCCAGAGGTTACGCTTATGCACATCACAGCAGGATCTCATTGTCTGCCCCAGTAAATTTTGTCACAAATACAGGGGCTGTTGTGGGCTCTGAAGACATCCAGATACTATAGGGAGGGCAGACAGCTCAGGAGATTGGCATCATGGCAGTGAGCCCTACTTTGGAAATTATGCTTCCTAGTGTGACAGAGTCGGACTCAGTTGTGGTTTCCCTACACATGGCTCTTCTGCCCCTTTGATTTGATGTGGGAAAATTCATGAAAGAAATAATAGCAATTCTATTTAGTGTCATATATGGTTTTATTAGAGAAGAGTAATTGATAGATAAATCAAGTGAGTGATATATATTTTAGGCAAAATATTAAAACACAAATGGAGAGAAAAAGAGGCACAATTCAGAAGAAATTAGGGAAATGCACAAGAGTAGATATACATTACTTTCTCCCTTCCTCTTTTGCTACTCTACAAATGATATGTATGCAGGGTGAATTAAATACGTGGAATGTTATGGATTTAGAACATCTTAACCTGGAAATTAATGTGATTAATTTAATGGATGAAGAAGGGGATGAGGTGAACAGTAAAGAGAAAGGAAATAAGATTTGTTCTGCAACAGGAGAAAACTTCAAATTTGTAAGGAGATAAGTGTCTTGGGTGAGAAAACATAAAAAGGAATATTTTCCTAGAACAATTTCAAGAAATATTTGGACATGAGGAGTATATTTTCAGTATTCAGATAGTAAGAAAATACTTAAAATACACCTTAAAATATCCATTGTTTATCTATCAGTATTTATCCAAATTGTAAAGACTATTTGACTCTCTCATTTGCAAAGCTGGGTTGAGAAGATCGTTGGGTCTTTGTAATTATTATTTGAGTGACTGTGGAAAATGATGAGAATTGCATTTAGGGGATTGTAGTGCACTAAAGATATATTCACTATTATTAGTTTTATTTCCCTTTTCAGTCTCAAATAATTACAGTCAATTTGATATGAATTGTAATAACTTTCACTTTTATGCTAGTCTTCAATGTACATCTAATTACTATTTTGGCTACTATATATCACATATGTAATGTATACATAACAATGTAAGGAAAGGCAACGATAAAAGAAGAGATTGATGCTTATTGCATACTATATATGTGCCTATTAAATTAACATACATAACTGTGGAACTTTGATATTAGAAATGCACAAATAAAAAGAAGTGAAATGGGTGTCAGGTAAATTTATTATCTCACCCCGATTATATGGCCATGACTCTTTTCTGGTCTCTTGTCTGAATGCAAAATCTATGCACAGACAATCTGACAAAATTATAAATGACAAGAAGAATACAAGGTGCAGTTACTGACTGTCTGAAAAACTGCCTCAAAGAGCTTAAATAAGAATTAATTTCCTGGCTGTTCAAAGTGTCAATGAGGAGATAGTTCCAAGTATTTTAGTGAATGTTAAAGGAGATATAGATTTCCATAGGTTTAAAGAGTCAAGGAAAGCTTACTAGTGATGGAGCAGCAAGTGTCTTTTGAGCATGGGCGTAATAAGAGAAGCAAACAGTTCAGAGGCTTTTATCTGCCATGGTATATGGAATGAATTGCAAAGGGTCAAAGACTAATTAAAATTGAGACAGAATACCTCTGTCGAAATTACAGAGACTAGTGTGGGTGCTGTTTCTTTCTTTCTTTCTTTCTTTCTTTATTTTACTTTATTTTTTGGGGCGCTGTTATTATGAGAATTTATTATTCAGAATGAGAAAGGTGAGGGCCTGAAGTGTAATCCCTCAACAGGTGTCCCATCCTAAATTATTTATTGGGTGCAAATAGAAAGGGTACAACCAGTATATTACTCCATACATCATTCCAACATAAAAAAATAAATGAGTCAATTATTAACAAAACTTTTTTTTTAAAGAATGTAATGAATGACTGAATCCCAAGTCTAACAAAATAATAAACAGCAGAGTCAGTTTACAAATTAAAATACAAGTATTACATATTCTAATCTAATATTTTGTAAGAAGGATGATTAAGATAAAAATGTAAATGCTCCTGTTTGGGATAATCTATTGCAGTTAATGTTTTTACATAACCATGCTGACTGTATCTTCCATGATTTTATAGGCTGTATGCAGAATTAGAGGAGAAATGATGATTGAGCCCATTAAGAAATGCAAGTCAGAGTTTTTATGTTTTAATAGATTTACTGTATTAATCTTTGTAACAAATAGAGAATAGTTATGTAATATCCACCTAGTTCGTGCTAAATTTGAGCAGACATCATCATGGAAATTTATTTTATTTCTGTAATGTCTTTTGGTTTTTTAATGCAGTCACCATGAGTGGAAAGATTTGCCACTAAAAAGTCTAAATTCTGTTCCTGCTGCCTAGCATGGTGCATGTTACATAGTAGAAACTACAAATATTGAATAAATACTTTTGACTTTATTTTGTCATCAATATTTTGAAGCTCGTATTTCATTCAGTTGATTTCAGCTTTTGAAATGCCACATGTGCTATAGAGAAAGAAAGAGTTTTATTATTTTAGTGAACAGATTAAGAATAGGAGGGATTATGAAGTGAAGAAAATTGGCTATAGACATACTTGGTAAATTTGTGTTAGTGTAAAACTATTCCTTATAGCTCTTGTTACCAAGTTTATCAAAAATTCAGCTAAACATGAATTTTAGGATCTTGTTAATCTATTCTTAAGAAAAAAGGATATTGGAAATAAAATACAGGTATTGGAAGTGTAAATTCTATTTTCCTTAATTAATGGAATTTTCTAAGTGCAATTCATGGCATTGTTTCCTGTAACAATCAGGTTCTTCAAGGCCATAAGAAGAAAGTATTAAAATGATGTTAAACCTTTGGAATGGAGTAAAGTTGTGCTCATAACTATGAACACATATGGACAAATTAATTAGAATTGTATTCATTTGTGATATAAACTCAGGTTACTTCTATTTTTTTTTAAACATTTATTTATTTATTTATTTATCCC